>CAEFZX010025875.1:0-164090 GCA_903066825.1 Alfaro cultratus
GGATTTGTGTTTCCTTCTGTGCCGAAACTGTAGTTAGGAACTGCGCAGAAAATACTTTGCATCCATATTTATCTTCAGAAAAAAAAAAAAAAAAAAAAAAAAAAAAAAACTGCGATCAGTCTGCAAACTCCACAGAAAGCTACGTTGTACAACACAAAATAAATGAGAGACAGAATTAGCATTTAAACAGGAAGTAGATTTGAATTAAAGTGGCTAAATTAAAACAGTTTATTATTCAGAGGGCTGTATGGGACTTCCTGTATTGGTGCATTTAAGATGCTGCATCTGGCCACAAAACATACTTTGACACGTAGCCCTATATATTAAGGCTAACCGTCATTTTCGCTCTTCAGTTTCTGCATGTGGTGGAAAATTTTGATCACATGCATCAAACAGGGCTGATTTTCCACCTGTTTGGATCAGCAAACTCAGCAAGCTAAAAGCAATACAAGGCTGTCTTTCAGCTGTAACTTCAACGCTTTCCACCACTTCAGACTAACTCCGCGATTTTCTTTCAGTCGTAACATAAATGAGAATGATCAAATTTGCCAAAAAGGAAGGCACATTTAGGTGGCCCATTACTGACGCAGTTAGGAGCTCTGACGGTTATTTGTTCCCCCTGATGAGTAGATGAACAGAGAACTGAAATCCCATTTGTGAAACGCTAGCTCCACAAAACAAGAAAAAAAAAAATCATTAAAAAAAATTAATTCTTCAGTGAAAATTATGTTTGAAGAGAGAGGAGAACGCCACCCCTACCCAACAAAACAAAACAAAAACATGTTTTATTGGAGCGTCAACAATGTATGTAAACAAGTTGAGAAAAAAATTCTGGGAAAATGCAGAATCAGAGAACATCTTGTATCCTGCAGAGCCTCGCATCCTATCATTATCTGCATTTTTTCTCCTCCGTAATTAGGTTCTTTCTTTATTGCTTATGGGAAGAAGGATCGGCTATAAGGATGTTTTGAGCATGATTAAAGTTAGTCATAATGAAGTGAAGATTCACTGCGAAAGGATGTGAAAAACATAATTTTTTAATTCTTTGATGGTGTCTTTAGATCTTAGCTAAATTTTCACACATGATAAATTCCCACTACCCTTGTCTACAGTCAAAGACATAAATGATGTTGCTGTCTGCTATGTTTCAGAACATGTGGGATCTCCATAAGTTGAAGTCAATTTCTGTGCTAAGGACCAGGCCCATGCCTGCCCATTAAAGTAATTTGTGGGTTAGGATGCAGCTGTAATGTTAAAAACTAAAGTGCAAAGCAGTCGAGGTCGCTCTTGGTCATGTTTTGATTTTCTACCTTCTTGCAGCAGCAGAATTCATGTGAACAATGTAGGGAGGGGTCTAAACAAAACTTTCTTTCGTCTTCTGAGTCACCCCCCGAAAAAACAAAGCAAACCTGTGATGAACCTTTAAATTGTTTGACTTATTTTCATCTCTGCTGGAAATTGCCAGCGTATTGAATTTGGTTGCTACATAATTTTAGGTCGATGCATAAATTAGCTCACAATGATGCTTGTGTTTTTGCTACGGCCCTGGCTTTACCGCTTTATAGGCCCTGAGACCGTCCTGTGGTTCAGGGCGTAGGTTTGAAACAAAATGAAAAAAAAAAGAAAATTAGGAAATCAAGATAGTGGCTTTACTTGAAATTAGTCATCTTTGATGGAAACCAAATGTTAGTTTTTGGTATAAAACAAAATCGGGTAATGCGTGAAGCACAAGCACAAATATTTTTTGCAATATATTTTTTTAAATCTCATTTAGATATACAGTGTCTTGTAAAATTATTCATACTTCATTAAGTTTTATTTTATTTTTTCAGGAAGACATCAGTCTCAGGTTTTATGCTAGGATTTCCTTACACTTAGGTTGTTTTTGCAACTGAAGACCAGTAGAACCAGTAGACTTGGTTTGATTAGGGACCAAAATTACAACATTTGTTAGATTTTCAGCTGTTTTGCTTTCACACTGCACTATGTCAAACTAACCAAACACTTTGAAAAACATGTTCCCCCACCATCTCAATCGCCTGTGGTGGCGCTATGCCAATTTCTACTGAAGGAAACAACACAAAAACATTTGAGGAAGACTTGAACGCAACTTCCTTCTTCACAAATGTATATAAAAATGGAGTGGCTTCAGATTTTAGAGGTTGTTGGATTTCACTTTTGTCATTGGTGAACGACCACAAGCTATTTTCCCCTCTAGTGTTAAACTCTCATCGCACATTGGTTTTGGTTGTATTTACCCAGAATGCCGTGCGTTATTGTTCACTTCCTGCTTTTGGAGTGGTCTGTCAGAGTCTTATTGCACATTCACACCTCCCCAAACAAACTTTCTATGCAAACTTACTACAGTTTGATCAAAACAGACTAAAGAGGACTGGTGTGAATTCACCCATAGATCTATCAGTCCTCACATTAACTCTGACTAGCTTTCTGTCCTGCTGAAGAAAAGCTCCCCGCAGCATAATACTTCCACCACTGTTTTTCCCAATGGAAACAATGTGGGCAGAGTGCAAGATTTTATGCTTATATATTTAATTCTTTGACTTAAAACGTGAATAGAATTTGTGAATGTTTGTGGAGATACTTCAAGGGGTGTGAATACTTTTGCATTTGTATTTTCCTCCAAAACAAAATTTCCTGATACTTAAAGAAGCAGGTCTAGATCATTATTTTCATCATTCTATACTTTTCTGCACAAAAATAACTAATTTTTGTTGATTAATGTGGACTTCCAGTCCAATGTGACCGCACCAGGTCAGCGCTTAATAAGTCTTCACTCCAGATGATTTGCCCAACGTTAACTTCACACTGGTTCTTCTCTGAATTTCTGCAGCTCCACTGTATATTGCAACAGGATTATCCCCACTAAGGTGTGCGCTTGTTGAAACAAGCAGCTCAACCTTTCAGAGCAAGTCTTTTAATCAAAAGAAACCTTATGAAGTCAATTCATTCTATCAGATCGGCAGCAGAAAAATTTGGGCAGTGTGGTCGCTCACCGACCACCAGAAAATTATATTTAGAACAACACTCTAACCTTGACCGGTGCAGGATGGAGCTCGACGCTTTGAGCCAAAATCGAGCGGATCGGGCCAGGCTTTGAGATCAGTTGACCACATAATCAGTACACCCCTCTACCTCGAAGCCATCACACTTGCAAAACCCTAAAAGTGTTTCCTATAAAGTTGTGTTGACAGGAGGTGGAAGCAGCAAGACGGACTGGAAAGTAAATAAGTACCCAGAAATACGTTTACAGCCCTAATCAAGTCCAGAACCTACTTTCTGTCCCATATGCCTTCAGAGTTTTATAAATACATATTATATTCTACTAAATTGGAGACAGGGTTTTGCTGCTCTGTGGTCGTCATGAGTTTTCTATTATTTGCTTTCACTTTAAAATATTGAAACTCTTTATATCTGGTTACAGCTTTCAGCCTGCTACGCCAGTCTTTTCATATTCGGGCCTCTCACTCAGCGGGGCTTTGAATGGACTCCAATCAGGCATGTTAATTCAACAGAAAAGAACAAAATCTTCTCCATATGACTTGGTAATAAATTCAGCAGAAGCAAGGCATGTGATCTCGCAAATGTTAAGGCATCTCTTTTGATGGCGCTACTGTACAGGGGCTTTTTTTTTATTTGCTTAAGTAAGTCGCTGAAATCACCATTTGAATCTTTTGTCTCTGGTGAGGGAGATTCTTTCTGGTGAGGATGATACGCTGCCTTCTCTGCATTTGGGGAGCAAAATCTTTGAAAATAACCTCCCTGCTACTGTGCTGAGGATTTCTCTCACTGAAATTCTCACTTCCATTCATTCAGCACAATAAGCCAAACACATAAAAATCCTTCTACTCTAATAAACTCGAGACCTTTTTTTAGTCTGCCACAAAAGGAAGCTGGCTCCAGAGCGCGTACCATGAATAAAAACAGCCTGCAGGGGGAACACAGCGGCCCTTCCAAGCAGATGGAAATGAGGTGACAGAAACCGAGCCAAGGATATGACCCTCCACAGAGGCCCAATCTCTGCTGCTAACAAACCAGGTTTTCCACCTGATGTAAATACTCCCAAACTAACCACAACTATAAATGTTACGACTCATTTTTCTTTCTATGGAGCCTGCGTCTTTATTTATTTAATTTCTTTCCAGAAACGCTGCTCTGCTTGAATTGTGTGAGGGTTAGCAGGTGTAGCCTCATTGTGGTTGTTATCAGTGAAGTGCAGCAGCTCCATGAGTCTGCATCAGATTAACACCTCAGTGAGGCGCAAGTATGTATGTCTCCTTCTGTTTCTCACAACGCGCTAACTGTCAGACTTTTAGCTTTTTCTTGTGCTCAACAGAGTTAAACAGCACAAGAAAAGCACTGTCTGTTCCCTTGTGTGTATGCATGTGTGTGTTGTGCATTTTTATTTGTGTGTAGATGTGTGTGTCTCTCTGAGCTTTCAGCGGAGGACTGAGGTTTCTGAGGTGAGGCATCCTCTAGCTTCTCACGCGAAGTGCATCTGATGTTGCACATCACACGCTTAGATGTGTGCACTGTGAAACAGGTTGTGATATATAAAAGAATTACCTAAATAACACTGGAAAAGTGATCGTTGTTTTTGTGCTGATAAAATTGATGCTTAATTTTTCTTTTCAGATTTTTTCTTTTTTTTTTTTTTTTTGCTTCCTTGAAATTTGAAAGATACCGCTACATGAAAACAGAAAAGATCAAGATGATTTTCAGAGTCTGTATTTGCACACATGAATTTGATGTTGTTCTTGGTTTGTGCTTCCTGACTTCTGAGGAGCTGAAAACAGCGTTTCCATGAGCTTGATTTTTCTAAAACTGCTTCTATCCGCGTCAGTTTGAACCTGAAAAGGTTTAATTCCTTTGCATGTGTGACACACAATTCTGAGTTGTTTTGCTTGCATGTGGTAGCCCCAATTTAAATGCTCTCAGACTGAAGTGGATGATTTAACGTCTTTTTGAGTTCAGTTTCAGTCCCCTAGCTGCATGGATTTTAAAATAAAATTTCACATTCGCTATTGATTTTGGTCGCTGTTTTGAGCGCCCTGGCTCTTGTTTCCCTTTTTGACCCGCTGTCTCCAATCCTGCCTTACATCTCGAAATCAAAATCAGATCCCCGCGAACAAAAGCATGATAGACAGCACGCATGAAACCTGACATTGGTGGTGCGCTGATCTGATGAAGAAGGGCACAGATCCAGCAGTTATAAAGGAGTAGAGGATGGGTGGTGGAAGGGGGGTGACTTGGAGCCGTGTCATGAGGAAACTCTAAATGCCTTCAGAAGCTGCGAGAACTGTGGAATATCATCCGCTGTCACTGAGAGGATATCAGAGGATTGTTCTCACGTGAGGCACAGATGGGGAGTCTGACTGCGTGTATGTGTGAGGCTCCGGAGATTTTTAAGATAAACTCTGCAAACAATTATGAAGTGGTAGTGCTTCTCCTGTGGCTGTCTCTAATTAACACTGCTACAAGGCCTTAATTGGGAAAGGAGCTTTTTTTTATCCTCTGCTGTCTTTCTGTGGCTGAAAATGACTGAAGCCTCCAGCATTGATTAACAACTGAAGTGTCAACAATGCCCAGCATTTATTCTTCTTGACATTTGGCACAGCCTTGCCATCTTTCTCCTCTTCTTCTCAATGTTGTTTGCGAGCAAAATCTGTCTGATTGCAAATGCCATGGTAACAAATGGTTTCTTCATTAAGGACAGCCAAGTGCACTCACCTCACCGCAAAGACCAAAAGTACCTCCTGGAAGTAAGGCACTAATATGTTTTTCTTTTTCTTTCCTTTCCCTACTCGCTCTTTCATTGCATTGCCGTGTTCCAGTAAAGCAGTCAGTCACATGGAGCCTCTGAGCTCGTATTCTCGCAGAGAGTTTCACTTGATAATGAATGTCTGTGGTGAGAATCCCATTATGGAGCTACTCGATCAAGCCTACAGAAAACACAGAAGCTGAGAGGCCTTTATGGAACCATATCAGTCAAGTGCAAACCAGATCCTCTTTTTTTTTTTTTTTTTTTGGTATAATCTGTCTCAGCACATTAGAGCAGTATGAGAAAAAAAAGAACAAGGACATGAATCAACTATCTAAACAAGTAGAGTGGGTTAGATGTGAGGGTGGGCTAGGGGCTCACCTCTAAGTAGGCTGCTGCTATAGTTGGAGAAGGAGTCAAAGATGCTGTTGGATGCCATGACAGGACAGGACAGAGTCTCCAGTCTCCACCAACCTTTGGAAAGAGAGGACAAAAGCAGAATTAAAACAGAGTGAAACAAACGAGCACGGGAAGGGAGGCGAGCCTGAGAGGGTAAGAACTCCTGAAGCTCTGTTTGCAACCAAGAATCTTTGGGTTTTCTGGCTACCACAGGAATCCCAAGCCACAAGCTTGCAGAGAGAGCAGCAGCATGTGCTAGTAGCAGCACCAGAACGTGTTTGAGCGAGAAATGCAGGAGAAAGAAGCAGCACTGAATCTGAATGGCACTGGCGGTGCCGGAGTTCTCAGGTGTCCAGGTGTGGGAGGTGGACTCACCAGGGCTGGAGATGAGAGAAGGCGGGGGCCCACGTAACAGAGCCCTGCTTGGCGGTCTGTCACTCAGCAGGCCGACACTCCGAGGTTAACCCGCTTGTCTGACAGCGTGGTCTGCCACTTTTCTTTCTCTTTCTCGGCGGCGGTGGCCTGACTAGAGCTTCAGTGCTAGTAAAAGGCTACAAGCCACAGTCACTCTGCATCCTCCTCGCCATCCTCCACACAGAGAGACAGACACACTCCCCTCCGTGAGTGGTGGAGCCCACGTCACATGTCACATGAGGTCACCGGGCCTCTCCCTCCCAGCTTCTCCCTCCCTTCTTCTTCTTCTTCTTCTTCTCCTGCTGTCTTTTGGCTTTTTTTCTTTTTTCAGTTTTTTTTTCTGTTTCGTCCTGTACTTTCCACGCTTCGCAGACTTCCAGTACTTACTCTCACTTTTCGTTGGTCGTCCGAAGTTTTGGAAACATTTTATTTTCCTTTGAGCTTAAACCACACAGGGGCCTTCGCCGCTGTTGAATGTCCAAGGCTATAAAGTAATTGTAGATGAACCAGTGAAGCAGTAAAATGTTATAAGCTCAACACAGCAGAGATGAGAGGCATGAGATTGAAAGAAGCAGCTGTCTGAGACTAATCTGAGCTACACTGAACTTGTTGCTGTTGACAGTGTACTCTTGTCCTGTGCTAGTTTTATGTTTGTCTGACTCACTGCACATCTGTGTTAGTAAGAACCGGTGGTTTTGGGCCCGCAAAACCTCCACCCTCACTTACCACTTGATAGTATCATAATCTTAGTCTCATCAGAAGCACCTCTGCCTGTGCCTGGGTCTTTCCCCCTTTCTTTGAACAATTACCTTCCAATCTTCTCTTTTTCATTATTTTCAGCTATTTTGCCTTGATTGACTCTTATATATCAGCATATAAGAGTCAGCATAATGCAAAGTTCACGTGCATTACCTAGGTTAATGCACGTGAACGTAAAAAAAAATCCGTTTGCGTTTCCTTAATGCCTTTTTTCTAAACTTCCTTTTGCAAGTATTGAAGTATTTGCAGCCTACTGTAGCGTCTCGCACCGAATGAAAGTACAAAGCGAGCTAACCTGATTGTGGTTTTCACACTTTTCAATTTCCAAATAGAATTTAAGAATGGAAAAGGGCTTCACTGAGGACTTGGACTGTCAGCCTGTCTGCAGCTGAGATACAAACATCATTACTTCTTTTACAATCATTATTATTCTCATGCCAATGACGACCAGTTTCCCAAGATGCACTGAAAAAAAGTCAGCTTAGTCAACCAAATTAAGTGAGACGCATTTCAGGGTGTAGAGACTGGGGATGGTTGGGAGCAGACGGCTCCACTGTCTCTGTTAATAGTTTAAATGCGCAATTAAAATATTGTGGTGAGCAGGGGGCTCACCCTAGACAGAGATTGGGGAAGTTTAGTTTTGCAGTTTCATGCAAAATTTCTCCCTGAACACATTTTGTCTGAGTTCACGTGGCAATTATTATTAGCTTATCCGTTCAGTTGAAGCTTCACTAATTTAGCAAGAAGGTAACTTAAGTGCAAATTAAACTCTCAATCTAATGGAAAGAGACGGAACAATCCAACCAAACAGGCACCACTCTGGGAATGATACCTTCTGAAAAATTTTACTTTTTTCCTTCAATTATATCTATTTTATTGGACATTTCTGTGATAAATGAACACAAATAAGTGCATAACTCTGACACAGAAAGAAAATAGTATACTGTTTTGTTTTTTTGTTGTTTTTTTTAACCATTTTTTCTACAAAGAATCTGAGATACATTATGTGTATATATTAAGTAGGACCGACTTTTGCTTACAGTCTAAGGTAAATTTCTTGCATTTACCTCAAATATCTCTTTGCATTCACCATGACTGGATTCATTATTCACACCTGCTGAAAAAAAGCATCTCAGTTTAGGGTTATGACTCTCACAGCAAATTCCATGTAGAGCAAAATGTTTGAAGTCTTATCTGACCAGAGCGTTTATTACCAGAGGTTTGCTGCTCCTGAACGCTCTATAAAACATTAAATTATGTCATTTATTGGATTCTTTTCTTACAACAATTTAGTTTTTCTTGCAATTTACAATAAAGTCTAGATTTGTGGAGAGTGAGGCTAATTATTGTCCTACTGACAGACTCTTCCTCCTGAGCTGTGGATCTTTGGTGCTCGATGTCTGAATGCAGTTTGTGTGGATTTTATTTAGGGATATCAGATTAAAGGTAGCGTAGTGTGCACACCTTACTGTGTGGATGAGGGGTAGTTGCATCACATAAACTCCTAATCAAAAACATTGAAGTTAGTGAAATAAAAAAAGGCTCCAAGGGGCTTGATTAATTTTCCAGTGTACTTTAAGCATTTTAAATCCTTTTACAGCTTCTTCACTTTGCCTTGTTTTGCAAGGCATACAAATTCAATGTTAACTTGCAAACACTATATTTCGTTAAATATAACGAAATATAGCTACTGATATTTTGCTACTGCAAAATATCAGTAGCAAAATAAAAACTCTTCTAAAGATTTGACTTGCAGTATGCCAATATTAAGCTACTGAAGAAAAAAACCCCATTTACTTCAGGATTTCGTCACGAGTTATTTGGTAACAGTCCGATTGCTCAACATTTACACAGAATTTATGGATGTGAGGGGCGACAAACATGCTGCCAGAGTTACTTTCATTTTGCTGTGTAAAGTTGAATGTCTTCCTAAACTACACATATGTATGTGTGTGCGTGTCTGGGTTTATGTCTGTTTGTGTGAGAGCTCTCAAATCACTGGCATTTGCAGACCTGTGGTCTCCACACTTCCCTTCTCCTTTCTCCTGTCTCTTAGTGACACAGTGACCACGTCTGGCTGTGGGACAACAGACCCAAACCACCGTCTGGTCACTCATGTGACCCAGTGCTTTCCCTAGAAACCTGTATGTGTGCAGATACATAGGTTTTTCGGTTCTGTTTCCCCTGCCATTGTGTATGGACGTCGCTCCGCATTGCACTCTGCTAATTGTTGGACAGAAGCTTTGTTTGTGTGTATATGTATGCCATGTGTAAATCCATGTGTGTGTTGAAGAAGGAGAGAGAAAGCGGCGAGAGCTCACTCTTCTTCCTGGTAGCCCGCACTGCCCTGTAAATGAGCAGTTGCCGTTGAGTTAGGCGGCAACGCGGGCTAAATGACACGGCGCGTCAGCGAGTGTGGCCGAACGCTGAGGCCACAGCCGCGGCCCCAGGGCTTTTATCAGTCCGTCCACGAGGCCGCTACGGGCCTCTGACTTAACCTCACACATAGCGAGGCTTCCTTTTCTAACACCTCCGCTGCCTCTTGACATGGCCTCGTCCTATGGCCTGCCAGCCTGGGGACAGATTACAACTCGGAGAAACAGAGGGCAGACGGAGCTCCTCGCGAGGCCAGAGTCAGGGATTTTAACCTCAGGCAGTCTTTAAAACCATCCGCAAGTTTGTTTTACGACCAAAAATACTAAACATGAAGAAAATGCTCAAGAGAAGTCAGCATGTTGTTGTTGTTTTTATGAATTTGTACAACTAAGACAGGCTATTTAGTTTTAGTTTCCATCTAAAGGTTCTATCAAAAGTACTCTCATCCTGGGAACATTCCAGGTTTCTTCCTTTATTGTGACACATCCTGTATTATTAGAGTGAAAAACAGGCATAAAAAAATGTAAAGAAGAAACTAAAAAAATGCACAAAACCACATCGTTAAAATTAAACTTCATTAGCCCTCCTGCGGTCTTGGCGCGAAGCTCAGGAGGAGAGCGGAAAATGTCATGGTTGGTCAGTGGAGATGCAGAGGGTTTGTCCTGTTAGACCGTCAATTTCCGAAAACACATACACAAAAAACTCATACTAAGCGCACATGGGGTCAGTGGCGACCCCTGCCAGACTGCGCACAAAGTAAGAAACTTGTGGGGTCTAAATGGTCCCTTTTCTTAAGACTGCGGGAGGATTAAAGCACATCTTGATTTAATGTCAACTTTTGGTTTTCTTTGAGGACATCTCTTGTTCTTTGCCATCCCCTTCAGATGACTGCACAGATTTTCTGTCAGGTTGGTTTCTTGAGCCATCCCAAAGCTTTACTCGTCTTCAGGTTAAGTCATTATTTAGTTGTACTACTAATCCTTATTCACATTCAGCTTCCTTACCATCTGCTGAAAGATTTGGGTCAAAATGGACTTTCTTTTTGGTGGTCATGCGTTCAACCATCTTGATAAAAACCCTAGTTCAATCAGAAGAAATGTGGCCACTGAGTCTCAGGGTGCCACCACCATGTTTCACAGTGGGAACGAGGGGCTTTTTTAGTTGGTGCTTTATCTACTAAGCTTTTAGAATCATAAATAAAAAGTTCCCATTTATTTACTTCTCACTGTTTTCTTGGAAGATTTGGAAGGTTTTTCTTGAACAAAAGTCCTGCAACCCTACTTGTTAATACAGACATATGGAAAACGCAGCAGAATGTCATCGCATGAACCCAAATAACCCCTCCTTCCCTGACCAATTTCTCTCTGTTTTGATCTACTTGTTTGGGCTTTTATTAATTTATATATTTTTTGTTGTTGTTTGCTCCATTTAGTTTCCCTTCAATTACCGATAATGTATTTAATGCACCATAGCACATATGATTGTTCATATACAATACTTAGGTTATTTTCTTTGGCCCCCTCTACCAAATAATACATTTTCAAAGTGATAGTTTAATTTTCCAAATGATGATTAAGTATCAAAGTATCAGGTATCTGGTTACTGAAATTTGTTGAGTTTTTTTTTTTAAATTTGACTTATGAGGGAATTGTGTCACATTAAAGACAGGAAAAGTTTGGAAATGATTTCTTGTGGTCAAAATTTTAAAAGTCTAAAAAAACGTGGAATTTGAACAGTGTAGAGCCGCTAGACGTGGTAAATATCTTTCTCTTTTAGCTGTTTCCTAAGGCATGAATCTTTAGTTTTATTGTCAGTTTTCATATATTTGTTCCCCTGTGGAAACAAAGACGTATCTGGATCCTCAACAAAGGATAGAGGAAAAGCTAAATAAATATAGCACTGTCCCACAATATTGTGCAAGATTTGGCTATGTTGCTGTTTAGTCCAAACTTGATATTTGAAGAAAGCGCTGCAGTCAAGGCCTTTTACTCAGTGTTTTTCCTCTTTTGTCTAGGTAAACATCTGCTTCATGTTTTGAAATGTATCTCATTGCTTTGCACTGCCCATGACCGTGAGGGGAAAATAGTCTGAAGATCATTGTGGCCGTCTTTTCACTAAATCCTTTTTTTTTCTTTCCCCTGCCCAGGCCTTGTTTATCAAGCCCCTGTATTTAAGCTTAATATAACTCCTGTTTTGCTGAGAAAACTGTGGTGGTTTAATCACTGTCAGTGGTCCTACGCCTTTCGGGCGTGGCTCAAGAAGCAAAAAGGACCCAGTGCGGTCGTGCGTCCAGCTGCAAAGGGGCTTATTTTGTGGTCTAAAAATTGCAGGCTTCCCCATATGTTCCCCATAAACGTGGAATGCAGCGTGGGACTTGAGGAGGTTTTTATAATGAAGTGGCCGTCATTGCATCAAACACCAGGGTCCTGCCTGCCTCCAGCATACGGCCATGGGAGCCTTTTTCCTTAGACTGTGTGCAGTCCTGACTCCTCATTTACACCTCATACTGGGGGGATTCTTCTAATTCAGAGTAAATTCATTGTGTTCATTTCCATTACCGGATTCTCAAACACTCATCATTTGCTGTGATATGATGTCATAAGAGATTTCTGCTGGAAATTCCTGAGGACTTCATGGCTAAGGGGAAGTTTTGCACGAGAGGATTTGGAAACATCCTCCTTCAGGCTGTGAATAAAATTATTTTAAAACAGTCTAAAGAGATCGCAAGTAAACAGCAGCTGTGTGCACTGTTACCAACTCGGCAACAATCTGTGTGTCTACATGTGCGCTTTGGTTTGTGCTTTTATTGTCAGTGAGACACTCCCAGATGCAGTGGTTTTTAGCATGCAGTATCACCGTTGGAAGTGATCACCGGGCCCATTATTTATTTATTGGCTCCAGCAGACATGGAGACTGTGGTAACCACACTGGAAGGAGGGGAGCGTGGGCCCCTCGTTACCACACACAAACACACACGCACTCACATGCAGGCAGAATCCCAGTGATCCTGAGTGGTGTGACATGGAAACGTGACAAAAAGGAGAAGTTTTGTCACTGTTATGTGTAGATATTGTGGGAATTTCTGAAATTTGTAAACGTCCATAGCAATATTCACTCAGACAGACAAAATTGAAGCTTGTGACTGAGTGCACACCACCATGACAGCAGCGGTTGAAGAGTGACTGGCTCATTTCAGGTGGTTTTGTAGTTTTGGCACCTGCTTCGTCTCCATCAGAGAGAAATGTTTACAGGTAGTAAACTCTCCATCCAACCCCCTTCACCCCAACGCTTCCTGTTATTCAGAAACCGTGCCAACACAAAGATGCAGCATCCAGCTTTTCTTTACAGCAGGTTAATTATAAACCCCTCAAACAGCTGCTGGCATCAGCTGAGCAGACTAATTGGGCCATTACTGCCTGTCAAACTCTCTCTCCTGTTTATTTAATAAAACATAGTTCAAGATAAATACATTTTGTCACATTGTGTTAGCTCTATGTGGTTAAGGTTTAAGTTCTGAGGTCTTTAAAAATAATTAAGTGCAGGAAACATTACATATAATAGTCTATCCTCACCCAGAAGTTAGAAGTTATTTTTCTGACTTGTATCCAAAATAGAGATACAAGTCAGGTTACTTTCCTGAATTTACAAGTTAGTGTCAGGAATTTATATTCTACCAAAATTTAACACAGTCATAGAGGTTACTTTGAAATAATTTTCAAGTTATTTCCCAGAACATAAAGATAACTTTCAGGAACCTACAAATTACTGTACACAATTCATTCTGTACAGTAATTTGTAATTCATTCAATTAGAAACATTTTTACGTTTTTTGCATCCTGAACTAAAAGGTTATTTTTTAAAACCCAAATTCGTCATCTGATGGTCTAATTCATTTTTTGCTGAAAGTTAATTTGGCAAAAAAATAAATAAATAAATAAATCTCTTTCTTTCTAGGTTTTAGGGGAAAATGGCTTGGACCATTATTTTAGGAAAATGACAAAATATTAACTTCATGTCACATGCATATTACTTTAATATAATCCCTGTGCAGAAATTGCAAAGTATTTTTAAAAAGGTACCCAGAAGTTAAAGGTTACTCTGCAGAATTTACCAGGAAGTTATGAAATATATTCATCCTTTTTTTTTGTTTTTCTAAAATCTGTATCAGAATTACAGATCTTTTTGATCCTGAAGAATATTTCCCAGAAGCCAACACGTTACTTCCATTAAATTTACAGGTTACTTTCATTGCAATTTAATTTTTAAAATCTTTCTCATGACATAAAATTTATTTTTTAGAACTTACAAGATATTTCTGAGGCTTATGGTAACTTTATTTGAAATCATCCAGTGTATGGGTGCTTTCCCAAAACATACAGGTGAGTCACTTACAGAAAGGTATCCCACAAAATCCATGAAGGTACTGGCAGTAT
Source organism: Alfaro cultratus (assembly GCA_903066825.1). Lineage (NCBI taxonomy): Eukaryota > Metazoa > Chordata > Actinopteri > Cyprinodontiformes > Poeciliidae > Alfaro > Alfaro cultratus. The sequence continues at coordinate 14,161 of CAEFZX010025875.1, forward strand.
TATGTGTTGTTTCTATTTTAATTCAAATTTTATTTTGGAAGCATATAAGTATCCTTCAAAGATTTCTGAGATAACAAATATACTTTATACAGTAGACCAAAATAAATTAAAGCAAATTGTGGTGAAACTTTCTTATGGAAAATTTAAATTGTTGTTTTGGTTTGTTTTGTTTTACTCAAGGTTTTGTCAGTGACAAAGCACATTTAGAATTTTTTATTATATATCTCAAGTAAGTAGTTTAGAAACTCTGTAGGTATTTGTAGTAGAAACTACACCACAATAACACATGATGTATGTGTTTACATTATAAACAAAAAGAAAAACAATATTAATATGATTCACATTTTATGGCTTATTGCTTGTTTTGATTGGGGAATTTTTGTAAAATTTTACCTAGTTGTTTGGATACATTTACAATCTGGAATGCACCTAAAAGATAGCTTTTCGTTTCCAGTCACACATCTTCAAGGTGTATCAAGTGCCATTACTTTGAAAATCAAACAAGGAGGAGGATCCCCGATGCAATCAAAACATCAAGCTAATCACATTCCAGTTTTATTATGTTTTGGTTTTCAGTGCTTATCACGTTGTGCTTGTGTGTTTTGTGAACCACTTGACTTCACCAGAGTGGTAAATTTACATTCTGCTTTGAGGTGCACAGAGGCACCACATCATTGCAACAGAGCAGCTGGAAGGTTAAGTGCATCAACCTCACATAAAAGCACCCGTAAACCCAAGACCTCAGTTACCCCAAGCACCCCAAACACCCCAACGCTCAACCAGCTCACATATTTGTATGCTGTCCAGGATAAATGAGACAGCTTCTCCACAAGTGTGATGCATTATCAGGATCTCTAAAGTTGTGATGGTTCATAAGATTTTTTGCTTTTGTGTCGCCAATCTGTTGCTATTATTGAGATGTAACTCAAAATTTGCACCTTCTCTACTTTGCTTCCGGGTTTCATCTGAACATAGCTGGTTCTAGTCAACTAGATTGCTCCTCATTGTGTTGTATTACCTGTGCGTGTGCGCTCAGTTTGCATGTGTTTGTGTCTATGTTTGTGCGCATACGTATTTCCTGTGGTTCAGACATGGGGTTTGGATGTGACAGACGAGCTTGCAAACATGCAAGTCTGCATTAGGCAGGATGTTCCTCTAGAGCAGATGCACAGTGGTTTACACAGAGACTGTGTGCGTGTGAGCATGTGTCTGCACTGCTGCACTAAAAACCCATGTTAATCATGCAACTTGTTTAACAAAAGTTGTTTGAAAATAGGTTAACTCTGAACTAAAGTTGCAAAAAGTTAATCTGCTCAGTTTACTTGATGCAAAAACTTCAAAGATGCAGTGATTAAATTCTAACACTAGGAAATTATAAATAATAATAAAAATAAAAGCATAGCTAATTCTTCTTAAATTTTAATATACCTCAAAACAGTTTGACTTTAATTTTCAAGCGTACTGGTGATGTTAATTATTAATTATTGAAAAAATAATTTATTTTGCCGTTTAATATTAAAAAAATTATTCGTTTCTATCTGGGTCACAATTCAAGAAGTGAAAATCAAATGTTAAAAAAATTCTTCATGTGTAGAATGTTTGAAAAATAAATTATGGTAATTTTCTTAATTAACTTTGTTAATTATAGCACAAAGATAGAAGCACAGTTGGAACATTTTTGTTCAACTTCATTTTCACATTTATCAGAGCCTCTCTGTTTATTTCCTTTTTATTTAAATTTGCCCTTACTGCACAATCTTTAATTTCTTATTCTTTGGCTATTAAATGTTATCTTTGTATGAACCTGTATGCTGTCACTTTGCATGCTGCAGTTGTAAAGTTACATGACATTTCTATTCTGTTTCTATTGGTGTAGCGTGGCATGGAGGAGCGATCAGTTTGTGGTTCTCGTGATGACCCCTCCTGTGTGATCAGGAAGCAATAGGTTGTGGCCATCAGCTTATCTGCTGTGTTGTGTATTATACCTCTGATCTTCCTGAACTTGACAAATACCTATAGATTCACTTTGAGGTCTAGGTTAGATGGGTCAAACACAGTGATATCATGGTCACTAAGCCAGATATAAGTAGCTTCTGCAGTGAGGGCAGGTGCCAAGTTCATAAAACACCGTGGACCAACACCAGCTGATAACAAGACTCCCCAGATTATGCCTGATTGTAGACACTTCATATTCAACCTCAACTAGCTGGGATTCGGTGCATCTGTCCTCTTCCTACAGATGATGGGACTTTGATTTCCAAATGAAAAGCAAAGTTTACCTTCATCTGAAAACAGGAACCGGGACCTCTAGGACACAGTCCAGTAGATTTTCTCCTTCGCTCTGGTAAGACACTTCTTTCTTTGCCTTTGGTTTATGAGTAGCCAAACCCAAGGAAAGCAGTCACAGCCCATTTCCTAGATAAGCTGATGAGGTGGCTCTTGAAACCCAGTTCCAATCCATATATTCATGTTGCTTCTTGCTTACAGCACTCTGTGAACAGTCACTCGTTTAGCGTGACCTGTGGCTTACCGTCCTTGTGGTAGGTGTCAGTGACTGTCTACTGGACAACTGTCAGCAGTCTTCCCCATGATTGTGTATCCTGAAACACATTTATCACATAATATTTTTGAAGTGTAGCTGTATTGTCATTTGTCTCAGAGTTTCTTTTCCTCCAAGGAAGCATAGAAACATTTCAATAGGATTCTAATATATTGACATACATGTGTAAACTGGTTTTTGTTATCTTTTGGGAGGCTTTAGGAACTTCCTATAGGCTAGGTTTTTCTGGTTTCTTCTGAGTCAGTGTCTTGTATTACTTAGTGCCCATCTTACAGTTTTGATTACATTTGTACTTCAAGTACAAAAACTTATTTCTAATGTTTATGCACAGGCAAAAAAAAAATTCTTTCATGTTAGTTGCACCACCTGTCTGCAATTTGAATGTGGAATGAAATGCTTTGTCAAGGAGTTGATTAGCACCTTTATTTTTGAGCAAAACTAGTATGTACTTGCTAAAAATAAGACTCAAGATTTAAAGTCCTCATAAAAAGATATGAACTTATAACTGACCCAGATCTCCAAAGCGACGGTAAAGCTAATTCAGTAATATTTGTGCAGTTGTGAATCAAAGAAAAAAAAAAAACAAAACATTTCTGATTATTTTTCTCCAGCGAAGTGGAAGATGTTATGATTTCAAAAATATCACATTTAGCTTACCAAGAACTGAGTGACTCAGTGGAGTGGACAGTACTGAAACCATACTGTTTACCTCTCACTGAATTTGTGTATGTGGGTCTTTGCTGCTGTGACCTCATTTCACATTGCAGCCCACTCATTTTGCGAACACGGTGGCTTTTACTGACCTAAAACGAGGGAAGGGGGCTCAGGAAATCCAGGGCTGTGTTCTTGCATATGCACACGTCTTTGTAACTGTAAATACACGCATATGTGCATAAGCCTTTTATAGGAATTTGAAAGCCGGTAACATAATAGCGCACACCATTTTTCTGAAAAATGTCGTTCTCACTTTCTCTTTCTCCTCCTCCCTCAAGCCGCCTCACTTTCATTCGTCTCCTTCTTTGACAAATAGGACCAACGTCCATTAGGATGCTATATGAGGTGGCGGTGACACAGGGCACTCTTGATGGCCCCATAACACTGTCTCAACTCCCCAAATGCACACACATTTAAGTCTCCCTGCCTTCCTCTGCCTCCTCATCCATTCTTCGAGCTCTTTAATATCAGAGCTCATTGCTCTTTGTCAATCGCTGCAAGCCATCCTTGCTCTGTCTCTTTATGTATGTGTGTTTGGCTGAATCCCTTTCCTACACCCCAACACATGTCTGATGTATGATCCAGGGCTGGCTTTCATTCTGAGGGGAGCGCACTCTTTCCCTTGTGGCTGGGGAGATTGTCCTCTCTCCGGGCCTCTAATTCTTTCCAGGCCCCCCTTACTGAGTGACAGGCTGGATGGCAGGTAAACTCCATAGTGTATAAGAAAGGTCCAATGGCCAAACCTGGTTCAGGACATTACCAGTATTGTGTGGCTTCATGACCGTCTCTGATGCAGTTATTCACAATATAAAGGCCTGTGACCTCAAACTGTGGCTGATATAAACACATTGCACATAAACATTGCTCATTACCCTGCAAAAGTATAAAAACTGGCAATACTTCTTCACGTTTTGCCACATTGACCTATTCCACCACTTGAACTTCAGCCCACTGATTGCTTCTCTGATAATTACCTACGTTTCTTGTCCTGACAATTTAGGGGGGGGGGAGTTTGGAAGATTTGGAGTGGTAATGTTCAATTTTCATTTTAAAATGATGGTTCACACAGTTCTTAGTGAGTTGCTCACCGTATGATATATTGCTTTGTAACCTAAGTCCACTTCAAACGACTCCACTGCTTCATTCCCATCATGTCTGGTGTGTTTTGTAAAAACTTTTTGTTCATCAGTGTTCTCCAACAAACCTCTCAGGTCTTCACAGGAGAGCTGTGTTTAAATTAAAATTTACACAAATGAACTCAACATAGTAATGATATGACTTTTGAAGGCAGTTAGTTGAAATGTATTTTGTTTAGGGCTACTAGAGTAAACGGGAATGAATACAAAAAGCATGACACTTCATAGTCTTGTATTTGTAAAAACTGTGTGCCACTATCCTTTCACTGCATTACATTGTTCAAAACCACGCTAATGTTTTACAGAAGAGCCCAATTGAGCAGATTGTTAAGCTAAAAGAGTATTCATATTTTTCCTGGGTTTCTCAAAAACTAATGTGTATAACTACTTTGATGAAAATATGCCATTAGCAATCATGATTTTCAATTTCAAACACCAATTCTGTTTCTTAGATAAACTTTGTAAACAACTAGCCTGGGATGGCAAATTTCTTAAATGTTAAGACCACCCTGAGCAGTTCTGATGTTATACACAGGAGGAAATGCAGATTGAACCACTCACTAACACGTCACCGAGTGCCTATTGCGTCTGAAACCAGTACTGTGGTGCGGTTAGCGTTTATGTGAACAAGAATCTTACCATGCTCTTTGAATGTCACATACTTCCCTCTGTAAAAAGCGGGAAGCGTCACTGCTCTTTTTTTTCTCTGAACCAGGACAATTTTTTTAAATGTCTGTTAACATTTGGGAATGAGACGGATATTTCATCACAGATTTTATTGGAATGACAATTTAGCTTAAAATGTTGACCAAAAAAAATACAGACTGAAGATATCACTTGCTATAAGTATCTGAAATAATACCGGGTTGCGCTGAAACCCCCTGGATTTTTTTTCTTTTTCTTTTTCCTTCATACAGTCCAAAGACATGCATTTGAATGATTGTTTGACTTGCGTCCCTGTAATGGATCTATTCCACCACTCCCTTTTTGAAAACTGGCAGAACACTACAAGAAAAACAAGTTGGCTTAAAAAGTAATTTATTGGAAGATTTTAGTTTGCAGCAAAAATTACACTTTGGGTTTTGATTTGCATTGATGTAATGTTAATGATTGTCATGCAGTAATTCAAGTGATTTATGTTGAGTTTTTAAATTATTTTTAGGGTTTTGTGCTTTAAATAAAGTTCAGTTTTTTGTGAAAGATTAGATCTCAGTGAAAGAATGTCACTTATTTTCAGTTTACAACCACACACTTGTATTTTATTAAGCTATTTATCAATCTTTATCTAACAAGTTTAAAAAAAAACAACCACACACATTGACCAAGGTCTTTTACAAGGGTCACCTGCCCAAGAGGTCAGCAGCACACACTTCAGAAACACAAATAAGTTAAAGCAGTAATTTTACATATAAAGTGCAATTAAAACACTAATATTAAAAAAGTAGTGCAATTATTGACATTTAAAGGAAAACAAAATACAATACCAGTAAACACTTCCAAAACACAGTATAAATAAACAGTTCACTACATAAAATTCATGTGATGAACAGAAATCAGTGCATAATTGGAAATACATAATACCAATTTAAAATTATATACATGTTAAACTGATTAACTCTAAATCTAGTTGTTTGTACTGGATTTTATTTAAGGATATTTGCATATTTTGTTGACTGTATTTTCTGAATATAACACATTTCAGAGCTTAAAGGTTGAGGTTAAGATCGGTTAAGAGCGTTAGTTTAAAAATCTTTGGCACAAATGTGAGGACAATGTCAATCCTTTTATTTCAGCACTTTAAATATGGTGTCCAGAAAAAAAGCTAGAAGAATCAAAAAACACTACGCAGACGTGTAACAGCTCGTAAGAATATTTGAATAACCTAAAACTTGACCTAAAAGACTAGAGTAGCCATTTGCACATATGTGCTCAGTTGAAGTTGTGCTCAATTAGCCCAATTTCATCAAAAATAGTGTGTTAAAGCTATTGAACGAAACCACAATACAGGATGGATTTATGATACTTAAAGTGAAGACGTCTTGCTTTTTCCCAATTTTCCCACAACTGTGCACATGACATGTTTGTGGGCAAAGACTTGGTTGCAGATCTAAGGTTAGAATGAGGTTTAGGTTTGGATTAGGTAATGGCTGAGGTTAGGCAGTTAGCTCTTGGTTAAGATTTGTGTAAGGGGCTGGGAAGTACATAATACAAATACATTTCCTCACCAAGATAACTTCAAATGTACTCTGTGTGGTTCTCCCCGTCTCGACAATTGAAAACATCATCCTCCTCCTCCTGTCTTATCTATTTGGCTGAGCTCGTCAGTCTGCGTGGTAGGGTTGCCTGCCAGTGTCCGCCATCTTTAAAAATTAGAGACCTATTTGCACAAATATACTAGATGCAACGCTGCTTGAATACAAGCAGAAATGACTTACGAAAGTACGAAGGAAGGTGCAAATTAGATTTTCACACAGATAAATTAAAACACATTAAAGTCACACACTGGATATGTAACAAAGTATCTGTAGTGCAGTCTGTCACCTCTGAACACACTCTTTCTGATGTTGTTTCTCACGCTCTTCACTTGAAATAGTTCTAGAGACCTGCAGGGTTCATCTGTAAACAAACTCACACCTACACACAAAACTTGTGACTCCATGCGTGATCCCTGCAAACCTTGCCTATATTTACAAGATGTAGAAGGGCTCTGAAAGAAGCAGGTGCTTTCGGCATCGTCGTTTTTAGGAAAACCAACAATTTCATCTTTAGGCGCTTGTATACGGAATGGTGCATGTATATATATGTATATACATATAAGTGCATATGATTGTGTGTGTGTGTGTGTGTCTGTCTGCTGTCTGGGAGCGGGTGTATAGCCAGGTGCTTGCTGACATACTGGGGCTTTGTGGTTGTGGTTGGTGGCTTGCTTGCTGTGCAGACAACCGAGAAGGAACTGTCTACTTTATCTATCTTCTTGTGTCTGTGTGTGTGCCTCTGCGTCTGTGTGTGTGTGTGTGTCTGTGTCTGTGTGTGTGTCTGCGTGTGTGTGTGTATGTGCGTTTAAGAGAGTATAGCATGAATATAGATTCTATTCTGTATCGTTCAGACTATTTCGTGACAAGTCTATGTGGATCTGGTTTCCGCTATAGCGTCACATCAGTGCATGTGATTGTGCGCAATGCAATCTGCTTGTTTGTGCATGCACTTACACCCATGTCATAGTTTTCTTCCGATTTCTAGCTGTGCAGTAGAGCAAGCTGCAGACAGAAATTGGCAACATCCGTCCTCTTTTATTGTCTACAGTCTCCTAAATGCATTAGCGCTGCAGAAATACACAGGCAGGTGACAGATCAGAGGATATGGTAGCATTGGCTGTATCAAAGGCCCTATTGCAACCCACATGCAGAGCTTATTGTGGGCTCACTACAAATAGAAACAATGGTTGGAGTGGGAGTAGATGCACCATACTATTCCCGCAGCCTTGCTCGGGACCTGTGGTGGCACATGATGCTTGGGTGAATATGACTGAGGCTAAACAGGCGCAAAACAGCAACACAAGTCTGTGGGCACATATGCTGGGTACAGGATGGCAGCAAGCCTAGTAAATCATGCAAGAGGGTGGCTTAACATGCCGTAACATCAGGTTGTTTACGTGGATTGGAGCCATTTTTACTATTTTTCCTCATTAAAAATAATGCATGAGCAACTAATGAGGACTGATGGATGAGTAGCTCTGTTTATGTTGTACTTTTACACTTTGTGGTGACAGGTTCTGCACTGCAACATCTGTGTATTTGAATCTTTTTTTTTTCAAGTAATATTTCTCTTACAGCAAAAACATGATTGGTTTTTTTTTCTTTTGTTTTTGATCGGTTTCTGAAGCTGTGAAAACTTTTGGTGCCTTCTCAGAGCAAGAGCAGAAACAAGGCTAATGTTGCCACAGAACAGGACATATGTTGCCACATTCTCACGGTGTTGGTTAGCCAAACCTCCTTACCCAGAAGTCTTGGCTAGGTTCTGCTAAGTTGAGTCATCTCAACACAGTTAAAGGCTTCACCCACACACAAACCGCTGCTTACTATCTGAGTCACAGAAGTGAAGCTCTTGAATTCTTACATTTTACACATTAAACGCAAAGATTTAGCCATCCTTACTCTAGGCTGGCATCCATGTTTATCTTATTGCTGTCAGAAAGTGATTGGTAGATTTGTAACTTTAAATTAGGTCACAACCATCACATTTGAGGGAAAAAAAAACATGCTGGGAGTGTGTAGCACCACTGACATTTGCTGCTGGAATCCACTAAGAATGCTACAAAGTGGTTTTTGCAAACCCACACACATACATACACACTTTTCCATTGTAACGACAACCAATTCTGTATCACGAATATTTCAGCCAGAAGTCACTGTTTATTTTTTCTGCGCATGTATGCAAGTATAGGAATGACTCGCTGTCTTGCATCATTGCTCAACACAAGGTGCCGTTTCAGCTGAGATTAAATCTGCTCTTGCAGAGAGAACATCTTGAAATAAAATGTTACTGATTCTGGGTTTGAGGTGACACTCCACCATAGGATCTTAAAGAACCAGAAACATTTCTTTCTTACCCCAAAATGACATAAACCAATATAATAGTTGCTATTATTATTTTATTAGTAAAAGTTGCACATCAATTTTCAAATCATATTCTTTGGCATAAAACACCACATTACAATTTTACTGAGCACCAAACAACTCAGAGCAAAGTTGTGGTTTTGAAAATTTGCGTTGAGTGTGCACAAGCTGATCAAGCGGTCTGGCCTTTGTATTTGATGCTTACATTGGAGTGGTATTCTCTGAAAAAAAAAACATTATAGAGGGTTGATGTAATTGCCAGTGGAGGTGGACCTGCTCTGCAAAAATACCTTCCAAATCGTCCAGTTTGAGTGAAATCTGGTGTATGCGATACATGTCAAGTTACAAAGTGTTAGAGTAGCATGGTGAGGCATGCTACTCTTACGCATGCCTCGTGTTAGAGTAGCAGTGTGCCATCTCACCCCTGCTCATTGGCCCCACAGTGTGTGGGGCCAATGAGCAGGGGTGAGATGGCACATTTGGAAACTGCCTAGTTCAATGTCCCAGCCATAAATCTAGCTTAAGATTTGCAAACCTCTCTTTTGTCCTCCAAAGGGCTAACACTCTTTCAGTCAGATCGCAGATAATGTTTCTAAAGATTAAGGCCTTTTTCTGTAAGTTCCTTTTTTAAACTATAATGTGGCTTTTTTGACATCTTCCTGTGTGAGAGACTTTTCAGACCATGTCGGTACAGGATTATCACACACTCTTTTGTTTTGGGTTCACACCAAAACAGGTTCATCTCTGTGACACAATCTGTTTTCGTTTTGAACAGCGGGATGGCCATTTCCATTCATCAGTATACATTGTTGCATGAAATTAATATTTTCTCATGCATAGAGCACACCTTTTTGAGAACTTTGTACTGAATGTTGTTGTTTTTTTTTTGACATGACAAAACCTTAAGTAAGTGCAGTATAAATAAGCATCCACCTTGTAAAGCCTCACTTAGATTCACCAGGTTGAAGTAACTGCATTCATGTACATAGTTCACCAGCTAAATATTCGGAATTATGTTCACATTTACAACGTCAAACAATTCTCCTTTATTTTTTATGATTTTGTATGAGCAACAACAAGATTATGGTGTAAACCCCTTCGTTTTAGCCCTTGGAAAATTTGTGGGCAAAGATTAGAAGATTGTACTGCTAAAAAGGCAATTCAGCACTTCTATAAAATCTTATGAAACTGAAGACGTTATCACTCTCCTTATTCTGGCATCTAGTAAATGGAAACAATTTTGCAAATCATTACCTCAAACTGGAAAGGTTTATATAAATATATAATTTATTATATTTGAAAAGATTCTGTGTGTCCACATCGCTATGTGTTGAACGGCGGCTGTTGTTGAGTGGCATCAGAGGCAGGTTGGCATGGAGTAGAACTGCCTTGGCACAGATCACTCTGCAGACGGGTTCCGGTATGAGTTTACTGTACAGTTTGCCACTCTGTGGCTTGACAACTCTGTGCTCAGAGAACAACTTAACCATGCGACAGACATGCTATGCAGTTTCCCACAGCTGCTGAGCTGCTAAGGTCACTCTTTTGGTTACTTAACATTAGGAACTTGTAATAGCTAAATTTTTGTCTTCCTCTTCAAATAAGTGCAACCTTTTTGTCTTTTTTTTAACTGAGGCTTTTTTTTCTGATCTTTTGACACATAGAAATATTTCTAACCATTCTACAGATTCCTTCTTATATTTTAAATTCAAGCAAAAACAAACATATTTTAATGACGTAAAACATTGTCATTTATTATGATATTTGGTCTAAGTTTACAGTTGCATCTTGTCCAGCAAATGTGGTTGTCTGATTTGAATGTTTTAGTCATTAGTTGGAGGTTTTTCATATGCAAATGACCAAAATGAAGCTGAAAACTGAGATCCTGCAACCCTGTGTGCTTTGCACAAAAAGCAGAGTAAAACCATGGCCTACATACTGAAAATATATATAAAGCAGAACATTTCACAATAATGAGATCTTTCAAAACTTGAAATTCATGCACATTCTTGCAGTTACTTTCAGTTTTGTCAGAAATGCAGAGGAGGATGAATCATCATGATTATGCGTGCTACTTGCTGCATCAGCTTTAATAGCATATTTTCGTAGCCTTTTTTTTTATTTTTTTCAAACGGAGTGTCACTGTGGGAAGATCGGCAGCTCAAGTCGCTGCGTGTTGTGTCTGAGCGTCTCCCCGGCCTTCCCTAAATCAAGAAGGCAGAAGTGAGAAACGGTTGAGAAGTACGACCAGTGTCTTCCTGTTATGTGTGCGTGAAACCACAGACGGCTGTCTCAGTTGCTCGCACGCAAAAGCCAGCTCGGGAACCATGGCAACGGCAGGTCCCCACATGAGGAAGACGGAAGTGAGCCAACATTCAGAGGAAGTTATTGGTTTTTTGATGGCCATTGCCGTGGTTTCATGAGAAAAACCGTGACTCTGCCCTTGTGCTCGACCAGTGGTCAGCCGGCGTGGGAACATAGACTTCAGACTGATGACGGCGAAGACATCTCAGATCAAATGGCCCGTCGCTTAGGCAATTCATCAAACGTGTGATTTTAAAAACTGTTCTGCATCCAAATCGATGACACAACAGAGGTCGTCTGCTACAATTTATAGCCTCTTTTTTTTTTTTTAACAAGACAGCCACATTGAGATGCAACATCTCTTTGTCAAGGGATTCCTGGTCAAGATTGTGGTGTAGATACAAACAGTAATAATGTACACAAAGGTTTCTGTGGAAAAAAATATTGTTTGAAGTGAGCTTGTTTTTTTTTTTTTATTTAAGGCTTTCCCATCTAATGTGATTTGATGCACCAAGTATCTTATTTGAATCCAAGTATGCACTTTCAATCTGCTAAATTCTAAGTGCATACTTGGAACAATTACCAGTATTTTAGCACAATAAACAGTCACAGTTATGAACCCATAGAAAACTTAATGAATATATCCCAAAGCTATCTGTTAGTATCTAGAAGCTTTGAACTTTGGCTGCTTTTTTTGTCTGCCAATTTTCAATCCAGCATATTGCATTTTCAGAGAAATGTTTTAGTTAAAGTGACAACTCTAATCTTTGATGTAATCCGGTCTGGGAAGGCCCCTAATCCCATCCGAAGAATCTGTGTTGACCCATTTTAAATCAGATTTACCAACTTTGTTGGTAGTTTCTCACAAGGGAAGATGCTTTTCTAATTTTTTTTCTGGAATCCATGTAAAATACATAAAATGTCACACACAAAAATCACCTCAAGGTGATTCTCAAACTATTCTCAACCAAAAATATGGAATAAATTTGATGAAATGCTGAAGAGTCAGGCATTTTCGAAGTTCTGTGTCAGATGTTTTCCATTTTATTCCCCTCTATTTCTAAAGGGCATGACATTAGGACAGTGATTCATTCTTAAAGTTTTTTTCTCTTTTGCTTTTCTTCTGCACACACTGCACAATGTTTTGTCATGATTATGCATGATACTTGCACGCACAATCTGTGCTGATAAGAGGTACAATACCAGCATAGAAAACTAGCAAAAACTGCATTAAGTTTCCAACAAAACTTTCAAATCACTTCAGGAAGTCAGGAGAACGGTACAAACCGTGTAATATATATCAACATCATGAAATAGTATTAATATTAACTATTATTTCAAATTCTCCCTTTTACATAAATACATAAGTTGATGCAGGAAAAAGTCAGCCACCACGTCAGCTGTCTCTGCGTCCGTCTGCCACAGAGAAAACAGTGACGCAAATATCTCCTGCTCCTAAAAAACCACAGCAGACGAACATCGCTCCTCTGCCTCTGCTGTCACTCGCAAGCCGAGTGTGATAGGCTTGAAGCATTCAAGGCATTTACATGCTCTGTACCACAGGCACTTTATAAAACGTACCATCCGTCCGTCCATCTAAACCGCCTATTCTTGTTAAACATATGTTACCTAGTCAGTAAATAAAGCTCACTTGAGTGTAATTTAATCTCAGTAGACATACAGCTGTTCCATGAAGGCATTAGAGGTTTGTTAAAGAGCAAACGTCATCAAGAAGTTCATCGAACATGGCAGGCAGGTAGGAAAAAGTTGTGGAGAACTTCAAAGCAGCGTCAGGATATAAAACAAGATCTGAAATGTTGAATATCTCACAAAAAAGTGTTCACACCATTATCTGTAACGAGCATGAAACTTCTGCAAATCTACTGAAACATGACATGACTGTCTTGATTGTCATAGTGGAGATAAATAGAGGATAAACCTGGAAGAAAACTTTTAAGAAGCTGCAAAAACCTTGGGACTGGTGAAGAGGTTCCCCTTCCACCTGGGCAACGACCCTAAACATACAGCCAGAACTACAGTGGAAAGCGTTAAATCAAATTATATTTATGTTTGAATGGCCCAGTCAAAGTCCAGAACTACTTGAGAATCTGTTGTAAAACTTCAAAATTGCTGTTAGCAAGCACTTTTCATCCAACGTGACTGAGTCTGAAAAAAATATGAGAGGACGTAGCTGGTGCTTCTGCAACATATTAACAATACAAAAGTGGACCTTACCATTCAGGATTTTGCTCCTAAAAATAAATAGAGACTGTGTTATTTCTCTTAAGCTAAACAATTATTATCAACTTTGTTGGCCTATTACATAAAATCTGATCTTTGTGTTTGCAATGTGTCAAAATGTGTAAAAACCTGCAAATTTCATGTTTAACTATTTATTTCTCTGCTTTCCTTTGCATAAATGAAAACACTATATTTTGCGATTTGTTTTGTGTATTGTTCTTAATTAATTAAAGTTTAAAAAAAAGGTAGGCCAAGCTTTACTTTAAAAAAAAAAAAAACATTACTTGTTAAAATGTTGATGTGAAAGCTAGAATATTTTCTGCAGTGCATTGAAACCTGAGAATGCAATAGAGTTTTGGTTTCAACTGATTGATGTATGTGTGATTCTGTGTGGCAATAAATGGCCTTTTCTCCAACATAACCCACTTGTTTTCTAAATTAATTATTTTAATGCACAACCAGATTATATTACAATACACACGAGGCATTTTAGAAGCGATGTGTGGTGACGCATGTGGCTGTCTCCCATAGCCACACCTGCCACAGCCCGGCTTCTTCTTTGCCTCAAGCCTCTTGTGAGCTGCTCTTAGGTTGACCAAGGATGCCACCAAGCACCGTCAGGGAAGGGATCCCCACCCCACTCGACTGGCCTGAACCCCACAACTCAAAACCCAAAATAGGTAGTCAGCCTGAGGTGGCTGAGGATTCTGTGGTGTTTCTTCAAGGGTTAAAGTGGGTTAAAACTAGAAACGGATCACATGGAAACAAGTATCTGAGATTAGAAGGAGGCTTTTTGTGCACTCAGAGCTAAGAGAGAGTGAAACAGAGAGGGGAGGTGAAATGAAAGTGAGGAGAGGGGGTGAAGTTTATGAGCTGCTAAATGCCAGACTCACCACAGGTGGAAGCTCCACTGTTGACCCCATTAAATACAAGCAAAAAAATATATAAAAAAAATAAAGGGTCTGTTCAACCACTCTGTGACTTCACATCTAACAATGCTTCTTGCAGCAACCAGAGCTCATGAAAGAACAACAGCTCAGCATATAGCAGCAGCAGCAGTAAGATTACTTTTTGTTCTTCAGCTTGTTTGACACACTTGTAAATGCCATGTGGTTTGGTTAGAGGGGGGACAGGCTGCTAGGGTCTTTTTGGAAGTTCCCCTCTGTCAGAGATGTGACTGTTCTCATAGAGGTTACTAGCAGTAAAGTCTTCCAAACACAAGCACTGCAGAGGTGGTGATTCACTTGTTCATTGTAAATGGGAAAACCAAATGGCGCTGACCTAGAAAAGATATATATTTTTATTGGACTACTGGTGTTTTGAAAAAATTCCCCTTAGAAAGTACTTTTTTTTTTTTCATCCAAACAGAACCAGCATCGCATGTTCTTTCATCTCCATTCAAACTCAATGTTTCTTTTGTTGTTGTTTTTTTATGTCAAATCCACAAAATGTGCTGTTTTATTTCAAGAATACTCCCTGATCCTACTGATTTTCTGTTTGGTCCCGTGTTGCAGAGATCCTACATTCACATTGCGGCTGAATGTCTTCACTGCCTGTGATTTTGTGGTAAAGTCAGCAGATCCTATTGAGGTCCATTACACTGTCCAGTAAAAGGCTACTGGTTTTAGGGCTCTGGTTAAAAATATAAAACCAAGCTAGGCTTTTAGGGTTGGTGCAAAGGAAAACCACCACTTCACAACAATGAATATTTTACCTTGCTACCGGCAGTCCGGCAGCATTTAGTGACCACAGACAATGTTAAGTGATTCTGACCAGAGGCTAAGGGGGCACTTAACAAATGATAATGCCCACTATCTGTCAGTGCTCTGGGCTGCCACTGTTGCCTGAGAGCTCCATGGTGGATGGATCCAGACCACTCTACATCCACCACTGACCTGCCAGCTAACCACACACTCCACATTCTTCAATACACACACTAGTAGAAAAGGACTCAGTGAAATGACACCTGCCACTGGCTGACCCTCTGACCTGAACCATCAGCACAGAATGACACCACCCTGACCTGCTTAAGACGCATTTTGCAGCAGAAACCACAACTACACTCAGGAAGATGAAGGCTGAGTGGAGATGTGAGTGGAGATGTTTATGGGGTTACCTTAATCTGCTAAATGCAAATGCAAATTGTGCTTTTTCATTTTACTAACTTCTAAAGGGGGTCTCTGGTTTAAGTGGTTAGTTTTGTTTGTTTCAAATGCTTTTCAATCAAGCTCCTTTGTAGTCAGTATGTTACTGTAAGTTCAATCCTGGTTTTAAGAATATGTGAGAAATATGTGGTGGAGTCACGCTAAGTTTTACAAATTAAAAACTGTGTTGTACAGAATCTGTCAGTATAAAATAAACTGACCTAGATCAACTAGGTCCAGGTTGATCTAGTTTCTATAGGTTTTTATGCCTGTCCATTTTTCTCCCAATGAGGAAAAAACAAACACTACATGCTAATTTTATGTTCTATTAAAAAAGTAAAAGTTTACATAAACATCAAAAGGTGCTATAAAGAATAGATTTCTTGTATCCCACTGTATCTGCTGACAGAAGCTGAACAGTGCAGTCTTTAATTTGATGAAAAACATTGCGCAATATTTATATTGTGAAATCTAATTACTACCCTAATAAAGACATCATTTTTCACCTTGTCAGTATTTTGTCTACTTAACTACATTCATGTTGGAACACCTAATTATCAGAACTTAGGCTCTTGCCTGTACCCTGCAGCACAAACACATAGACTCACAACTGTTTTTGCTGATGCAAAACATTTCTCTGTCTATTTCTAATTTTCTTCTTATATGACCCTGATGTTCCTGCAGAGATTAGGTGGGAGAATCTGTTGGCAGGATACCGTCTTTGCATTTATGTTTTTGTTTGTCAAAAGTCCTGACATAATATCCAATCAGAATTTGTGATAAAACTTGTAACCTTAGACACCCCGATCCAGTTCAGTTAAGGTTGTGCTCTGTTCAGTAAATGGGAGTGCAATTCAGTCTGTGCAGAACTGGTTCAGACATGCTAAAAAAAAATTGACAGCGCCAATTGATGTAGAGAGGGGTGCAAATAAGTCCAACATGTCTTCCATAAGAGATTTTTTTTATTTTTTTTGTAAACAAGATTCAGCAAAAGCCATTCAGATCTGACTGTCCTTTTATGGAGATGCAGTTCGTGTCATAATTTCTGTCCAATTGGACTTGTCACCCTGGGAACTTCCAATGTGAGTTAATTGTCAACTGTGCCTTCAGCCAGCTCGATCTTGGTTTCACATGACATGATAACAGCCGAGGGTCTCCGGGGTAAGGCTGGGGTGTAACCAGTGTGATGCTAATCATTTAGATTAGCTCTGAGCTAAGCATCCATTGAGGTTTACATTTGCCGGTGGTGGACACAAACTTCTGATATGACTTCTACTCAGCTGAATAAATATTCATTTAGATCTCTCAACTTGAGTCAAGTTGTGTCTCATTTAATTTTTTGGTCACGCTGTAATTGAAAAGTCTCCTTCTATCTGAGCTCTAACACATGAGGCTGGCTGTCAGCTTGAAAACAAAGCCACAACCACAGCCTCAAACCCAGCTAAGCTGAGGAACAAAAGGCCTTGGTCAGAAAGATAACCAGCAATTAATATTCACTTTCTGAAGGAGACCCAGAAATCCTTTGACCTCTGTGAAAATTAAATAATGTTAACCAAGCAGATCAATCTATGAGGTGCTCAGTGGGCGTCCTGCAGCGAAACAACTATCTTTTTAGGTTTTTCACACAAACATGAAAGCCATGTTGAAATCATATGAAGATTATGTTGATCTAAACAGATTAGTTGATATTTGTTCTGCTTTCATCTGTTTTTGGATCGGCGTGTGAAATACTCAGACTGAAGACAATCATCCAAGCATAAAAAGAAAGGAGAGATTTCTGCAAAATGTGACAGGAAAGGGAAAAGGAAGAAAGAGAGTGACTACATATCTAACTTCCCTCTAATTTTGGCCTGAATGGCAGCCAAAGAAACAGCAAGAGCAGCTCAAGCTGTGTGTGTGAGGGTGGAGAAAAAAAGGGGGGAAAACTGAGGAAAAGTAGGACCCTCTGTGTGGTCCTCGTTGAGAGCTTGTTCTGTTTAACTCTCACTAAAGTGTTTTAAAAGTGTTACAAGTGCATTAGAGCGGAGGGTCACGCCTTTGCTTGGGTAACCTCTGACCCCCTGAGCCCCTGCAGCAGCTTCAGACCAGAGAGTGTGCTCATGTTGGAGGGTTAGGCCCTGCTGTTGGGGCAGGGAGTTGCCCCGGCCGGTTGGGGGAGTGGAAAAGGGGACAGATGAAGAAGGGGGAAAGGGCGGGAGGCAGCCTGTAATGATCTCCTCATGGATGTTTAATGGCTCCCCTCCGTTAGTGTTGGTGTTCACACTGGGGGAACACTGAATTATTCAGCAAGCTAAAACTGTGATCACACACACAGACATGCCCACAGATGTGTATTCCTTACACACACACGCACACACACACACGCAAACAAGCTCACTTGAATTGGGTGCACACACATATATTTCCAACTTGAAGACTTTATTATTTTAATTAGTTGGCATGCTTTCCTTCCATAACACCTGCACTGTTTTTCCAAGAACCGTTGATACGTTGAGTTTGCTGATTTTGCAGGTTACAAACACATGATGAGCGTGTTTGGAGACATAACATCCTTTGATGTCAACATGTTACTCATACAAAAGCTGAAGATACCAACGTGTTTATATGTGTGCCATTTGGCAAGTATCTCACAGATCAGCTGCTCACATGTTGCTCCAGAACTTCAGTTTCTGTGCTGATGTTTTTGAACATCTCGTACGTTTTGGCTGTTATCTCCTTACAAATCAGATGCAGTGCATTACAAACATCTTGCTCATCAAGCTTTAAAAGTTTGTCACAGTGCTGTGCCTCACATCTCAATGTCTGTGTTTTTTGTTTTTTTTTCTTAGGTTCTCTTTGTGTGAGTGTCTCCAAAGTGACCATGCCACCTAGTGGTAACTCAGCCTCAGATCTTTCTAAGCGCCATTTTTACACAAACCTCCTTACTGAATAGCACAGCTAAGTCAGATCTGCAACAGGATAGATGAAGATAAAATCAGGACTGAAGTTTTCTGCCTGTGTGATGAATCCTGCAGTAATATCTTTATTTTCTCCCATATCCTCCCAGCCAAAGGGTGTCAAAATGCGATAAGCTCTCATTCCCTGTCCTGTGTACTTTTACAAGCAGATATTTGGCTTCCATGTCAGTCTTTACAGAGACATTTGCAGGATTTAAGCTGCTTGAGCTAATTGCATGCAGTGATTACACACCGTCTGACCGTTATAACCTGCACCAGAGTTCAGACCTTTAATAAGGAGGCCACAGCAGCCTCTGAGGGCTTTTTTCTAATGCACTTACTTAAGGCAACCCAGTGCAGAACAGCTAAATAAAACCACTAACAATTTGGTTTGTTTACATTTATCGAAAAAATGCAGTACTCTATAAAAGCTTTAAACAACCCCTAATTTTGATTTAGGTATTGTTTCCATTCAAGCAGACCAGTTTGTCTGTTTTAATATACTAAGCAGTCATAGGATTATGACCTCCTGTCTGATGCTGTGTTAGTCCTTCTTTTTGCTGCCTAAATTGTCGTGAACCACGGAGACATGGACTCCATTGCCCGGAAGTATCTGGAGCAACGTTAGCATATTAGGAGCAGGTCCTGTCAGGTGCAAAGACAGGACATTCATATTTGTCCTGCACATCCCATATTTAATTGGATTAAGATCTTGGGATTTTGGAGACCAAGACAACACCTTAAACTTTATTAAAGTTGTCCTCAAATTATTCCTAAGCCATGTTCCTTTGTGGCAAGGTCTGTTATGCTCCAGTTAAAGGTGTGAATGGTCTGTAGTAATGCTTAGGCATTTTTGTTGATTTACACAGAAATTGATAACAAGTAGTTTGTTTTTTTTCTCAGGCTGCTGGTAAGAAAAGTACCTAAAGATCCAACTGAAAGTTGTTTTGGTGCTTCTTATTTTTTTGCCCTCAATGATTCATGGTTCAAGATTAAATGGCTTAAATAAAAGATAAAATAAAAAAGTAATTTGCCTTGTCGCCGTATTGTATTTTCACAGCTTTGATCATTTGTTAAAATATTTTTGTGGGCTTAAAAGATTTATATGGCTTTGGATGCTAAATACTGACTTTGCGTCAGTTCGCACTCTGGACATGCATCATATCAGCTTTTACAAATTTCAAGTTTTTATTATAATCAGATAGTAAGCCATCTCCAGATCTGTAAAACAACTGGGCCAGACACTAAAACCCTCACAACCACCTCAGAAGTTTGTTGAGGGTAAAGATCTTGTGTGCTTGATACAAAGTTTCTAGAATTGCTTTGATTCTGTTACAACGGTAACAAAAGGTTATTTTGGAGTTTGTCATGTGAAATCAATAGTTGGAAACTATTAAAAATTGGGACGATCACTCCATACCACTCCAGTCTGATACTCCCAGGCCTCTATTTGACATTCTCATACACTCTTTTCACTCTGCTGCTGTAACTACTATCATGATGTATTTTTTAAAAACCTTCAGAAATACTGGAGAATTTTTTATCAAGATGTTTAAAAAAAAACTGGGCTCTTGGACAATAAAAAAAATAGGGATTACTTAAACATTTTGCACAGCAATACCAAGATAAACTCTGATCTAAGCCATATGAGTATCGTATTTAAACGTAGAGCGTAAAAGCTGAACCCAGTGTTGTGTGTCAGTAGCAGGATGTATGTATAACACCATAAGCTCTGATTGAACATGTCACTGATGGCTGATGGTGGGTCCCTGGATAGTAAATGACCCATCGCCTCGTAGGGCGGGCTTCATCTGTCTCACTCTCACTCTGCAGCTTCTCCTCCAGCCCCTTAAGAGGCAGTTTTCACTGCAGACCCAGGGGTCAGCTGGAAAACATACACTCATAAACAGCATCTATTATTCATGTCTTCAACCCTGTAATCCACTCACATCACGCACCGGCTACACCAGTTGTCCAGCCACTTTGTTTGCCGACAGACAGATTGGATTTGTCCAGCGGCAACGTCTACGTTTGATTTAATGTACGGCCGCCTCCACCAACTGTAGTTATCGCTGCGATAAACACATCTGGGTTGCATCTGTGCTGAAAAGTCGACGGCCGCACACACTTGACAGCAGCCGCGTTCCTGTTAAGTTGATGATGATCACTCGCTGTAAATACACTGTTTGTACTGTTGCCTTTTTCTAATCAACTGGCTCAAAACATTGGGCTCAAAAATGAGTCATTTGAGTATTATGAAATCCTTTGTTGATGCCTAACAGGGGCAATTAAGACTTTTTCAGCACAGTGATTGTGTCATTTGACGATGTTAGCTGTCGTGTGTGTAAGTGTGGGCCCAGCTTGGCCCAGATTTGACCGTGTCTTCGTGTACTAATCCATTAGTGTCCCCAAAGGCCTCGTGATTACACACATTGCTAATACACACATTGGCGCTTTTCTTCTGAGACTTTTCACTGATGGTATCAGTGGCCACTTGGGTGGTTTCGGTGCATAGCTGTGACTGTCGGAGGTGGGGGTAGATGGATATTTGTGCCCATATTTAGGGCCTGGCAGCTCATAATGCTTTCATTTATGTCAGAAGTGGAGTGATGCTTGTCTCCTTACCCACCCCCAAAAGCTCCCACAAAAACCGCCTGTAACCCCACATTTTCCTAGCAGCCTTCACGGCAGCAGTAAGTGGCCCAACCTCTAATGATTTTAATCATCTGCAATCAGACCCAGGAGTCTGAATCTCTGGACCAGAGACAGAAAGACAAGACAGAGAGAAACGAGGGGAGTGGGCTTTCAGCTGTGATGCCTGCTGGCGGCAAAAAGGTGGTCACGGAGCAGAGTAGGAGCCCGGCACAATTACCTCCAGAGCTTTGGGGGAACATGATTCCAAACTCCGGAGCAGAAGACGAGAAACGAGAGCGGCGTTCGGGCTTAAGCGGGTCTGATCCGTCGGCTGCCTGTTTGGTGTATGTAACAGGAGAACCTCAAGTCCTCATCATGTAATTTGACAGTCAGTTTCCAACTCATCACAGTGGCAGTGTGCTGTAACTGGTCCGGGATGACTTTAGTCTGTGCTCTTGATGAATTTAACTTTGGGTAATGGTTCATTGAAAAACGTAGTTGGAGCAGAAGGGGACATGCAAAAGCAGATATTTTTGCATCCCAAACTCAAGCATTACAAACACCAACTACTGTGTAACAGCCTTGAGTTATCCTTCGTCTTTATATTGCCTATCAAGGAGCCATAGTTTTTTGTAATACTTTACAGCGCTCTTAATTAATATTTCTTCAATTCTTTTAGGGACTTTTTTTAAATTGGATCCTTAGACACTTTCTTTACTCATCCATTAATGGTAAATGGAAATTTTACTGTCCCCAATAGGAAAATAACTTGCTGCATGTTCATGTATCAAACAACACATACATTGTATCACACAGAAAACAGAGCAACAGAACACAAGTTTTATCATTCAGCATCGACAAAGTTCAGTGTGCAGCAAACTTAATAAGACTTGTGATTTTATATTATTAAGCATAAAGGAAACTCTGTCTCTGCCTCTCGATCTTCACCGCAGGAACTTCAATAAAAGTTTTTACAGAAAGGGTCATCATTTCAGTGAAAATTCTGTTTCTTCAGAAGGGCAGTCATTGTTGGGCCCTTTCTCCTGCGGCTCAAAGAAGAAATCATTATCAAGAACAATCTCCAAATACTTGTAATTATCCACCAGTTTGATGACATCACCATTTACTTCTGTGGGTGGAGGACGGAGGGATTGCTTCCGGAAATCAATTATCATTTCCTAAGTTTTCAGCAATGTCTTCAAAAATGACAAATCACGCCAAGAAATAAACTCATCCACCATCAACAACTCATTTAAATATTTAATGAAAACTAAAAGAGTTTAACTGATTGGAAAAGAAGCTGTTGACTCTCATACATTGAGATCTTTATGTTAAAAAGTTTATCCATCCCATGAAATTAAAATGAAGTTTGAACTGATTAAGAAGCTTGCCAGCTAAGAAATGCATCTGAAAATTTAAAAAAGTGGCCAGCATCTTCTGCAGAATCTCATTTCTGATGACCTTTAAAGGACTTTATAAGTGAAGATGTTGAAGAAACAGGACTAAAATTATTTAGTGATGTAGGGTTTATAGAATTTGCAACTGGAGCAGTGATTGACTTTTTCCATACCTCTAAAACCTTCTGTTGCTACAGATATGATGCATAGTTGTTTGGCACATGTTTTAGTCAAGTCTGTTTAAAAAGATTTTCCATCCTTCCTTCATCAAAAGATAAATATGATGGAGTCCTAATAGTCTTTAGTTATCTCCTTCAGTCCATTCACTGCTTTGTACTCATGAGATCAAAGAGGTCACAGGTTTAGGAAGGAAACCAGGAAGTCGAGATATTTTCCAGCACATTTAGGGGGAACCCAAAGAGGTTACCCCAGACCAGAAAAAGAAAATGTTGCTCTACTGGATTATTGGTCTTCTCTTGGGTTTGCTCCTAGGAAGATGTGCCAGGAAAACCTTCAAAGGTGACATCTGGACCAGATGTCCAAACCACCCTTTTATAATGCGGTGGATGTCAATTACTGAGCTTCTCAACATAAGGCTGATTTCAACCTAAGGCTTCAGAGATATGTTCAGGATTTGTTGTTTTGGTCATGATCTATATCTTATGGCTATCAGTGAGGGTTGTAATGCTAATCTTTAGCTTTGCTTTTGGCTCATTTTTTTTCTCCTCAACAGACCAAAGCGACTGCCGCTGCTGATCCAGTTCTGTGCTACAGTCATTAAATCGTGAATATGCTCCTTCACCACATATGAATGAGGCAGCTGCCAAGCAGGACAGGAAAAGTGCAAAATGCAGTCAAGGGAATAGAAAAACAAACAAAATGGACTTCAAAAATTAGGTAGCAGGGAGGAAAATCCACTACTGATCCCCGTCCACCCACTGTCTTTATTAACTCCTTCCTTGAGGCAAAAGAGAAAAGTCTGGCTGTTTGTCAGCAAAATATAAAGAAACCACAACTGTTGAATTCAATTACTTCTGTCAGATATGTTGCCATGGGGTTGTGTAAAATCAAGCACCACGTTATGAAATTTACATTTGCAAACAATTTTGTTTTAGGCAGAGTTTAGGGACTTCAAAGGTGGTATTCTGACTTCATGCCATATTTGCATTCTGGCAGAATACAGACTTAAAAATTGCCCCACATACAGTCTGAGTGAGCATGAATTATTATGCAAAAGAAGAACAGTGTAAGAAATTTCAGCCTATGGACATAATCCAAAGGACTTGGAGCTGTAAGTGATTCAAAAATTGGCTCCAGAGTGTATTGACTCTGGGAATTTAAATGCAATTAACTAATTTGGTAACTTCGGAAGACAACTGACTGCATTTAATTTTTATTTTGGGGTGTCGGTGTAAAGGGGACTGAACACTACGCCACAAACTGTATTTGTAAAGTAAATTGAAAACAAAGTATTTTTGCTTTCTTTTCAGCATTATGCAATACTTCCTGTTGGTCAATCGCACAAAATCCCAATTAAATACATTGAACGTTGTGGATGTAAGATGAGAAAAAAAATCTGGGTGTGTGAATAAAATTGCAAAACAGTGTATGCATTTATTTGAATACTATGCAGAATGAATTTGTTGAAATGCCCAAATAGACACCAGGATTTGGGAGAACGGGAGGTGCTGCAGCTGCAAAGGGGAGTAAACTCGATATTAAAGACGATGTTCTTTAAACCAGTGAGATAGTTGGACTTTTTGCAAGTTTCAAAGTCATGATGGAAACATATCCTGTAGCATTCACTGACTTTTGATGAAGCTCCATATTAGCAACACAGAAAAGCTGTTTGTGCAGGGAGGGGTGGAGAGAGAAGAGGAGGTGGGGGCAATTTGAGCAGAACTCTGCCAAAACTGCATGAAGCAGGACCACCCAAGGTGGCGTCAGCAGCTTGGCAGGGGTTCAGGGAAGCTGGTCGGCGGGCCAGCAGGCAGCCCGTGCCCGGGGCTGAGGCGCTCTGAGCCTCTGCCAGAGTGGACAGAGATATTCAGCTCAGCCCAAAAAGGCCACTTCAGCCTCCCACGGCATAACACAGCAGAGCCACAGTGATAGGGAATTATGCGTGTCCGTCCGTGTAGGTCTGGGAGAGCTGAGGAAAGATGAAGAATATATTTTTAGGGCTTGGTTTCCTATGATTTTAAAGAACTCTCCCACATGGAAATGGTGAGGTTGAACCAGAAAATGTTTATTCATGAGAAACCCAGGCATCAGCAGCGTCTATCTTAGGATGTCCTAGCTGTGCTGAACAGCACATAACAGCACAGTATGCTGCTTTTTGCTGCTTTGAGCCGCTATTCTCATATAAGCTCTGAAAATGTTAACCAGTTCATCTCTGCTGGCTGCAAACAAAAAGCTTTCACCCTCTTCTTTATCTCCTCCAGTGGGGCCAGTCATTTCATCGTAGCACTTACAGCTTATAAACTCCTTGACAAATCACATTAGTATTTAGCTTCTCTCAGCAGTTTACTGCCTGAATGCGAAAGTATCGTTTATTACCCTGTAATTCACTTTACCGGGCAAATTCAGTTTGGCAGGTCTATTGGGTCTGTCTGTAGAAAAGGGAATGAAGGAGGAGAGGGGATGCTGTTTGAAGTTTAACCACCTTGACTGGAGTTTTATAAAATGAAACAAGACATTGTCAGATGCAGGATGTGTTTAGGGTTTCTTGAAATCACCGGGAGCCGAAAACAAACAGTGATGGGAGAAACGCCGCTGCTGCCGAGAGCCGCCTGGCTCTCTGCTCTTCCTCCATCGCTCCCATGAGAGAGTCAGTGAGCTTAACGCTTCAGCCTGATTCTATTTCAAGCTGGCAGTTTTTTGAAAATGTAGAATAATATTTGCTGCCAAACTTGCATTGCGTCATGGCATTAGAGAGAAAACAGAAGGGTGAGCAGGCTCTAAGAGGATTCACTTGAATCTTTAAGCATCAGAGCCTTCCCTCCCCAGGGTGTCAGTCTTACAAGGACCTTACTTTAAGATTCTTCATCTTCACATGTTTTATTTTTACTTATTCTCACAAACTCACATTGTTTTTATTGAGCCATCAGAATTAGTGAATCATGTGGACTACTTTCAGCATTTTCACTGATAGACAAAACTTATGTTTATTTTTATAAATTCTAAATTATTTTTAGGCATTTTACACTCTACAAAAATTGACAAGACTTTTTTTTTTAATTTGTTGTTTTACTTTCTTTTAAATTACAAATTGCTCATATGTACATGCTTTATTGTCACATGTAGTTCAAGAAAACAGCAAACTAATTTAAAAGAGCATAACTTTCTACTGTGGAAATAATTTCACAGTAGATTGTTGTCCAAAAGAATTAAATGCCAAGAAACACAAAGAGATGCTGCTTTTTGTTTTTCGAGAATAAATTAGTTTTTTATGAATCTTAAATTTTGTTTTTATAGAATCTCTGTTTGATGTTGATTCATTTTCAGTTTCATTTTTTATTTATTTATTTTTTTTGCTTTAAGCTAGAAATGATCAAATTGCATCCAGTTCACATAAAAAATGGCAAACTAACCCTTTAATTTTTGGTCTATTAAAAGCTCCAAATCAAGTACTTGCCGGCTACAGTGTGTAGTAATAATTTCATGACGTGTAAAAACATTTAAAAAAAAATCAAATCTTTATTTGCAATTTACAGAGGACTTTACTTGTGGCACACCCCAGGCTTTGTCACCCTGGCCACCAAGGCATATTGGCTGTAAACAATTTAATTATGTTTTTTTAATTTAGATGTGTAAGACACAATTTCATCCATAAACCAGACAAAATATGCTTGTAAAAAAAATTGCAATTTCTTTAGTTGTGAGAAAGTTTTAGTTCAAACCTCAACAAAACATTGAAAACAGGCAACTTTTAAAATAACAAAAATTCTGTCTTCCTAAGTTACTTAATTCCTTTGCGTTTTCAAAGTTTATCAAAACATAGCCACACACTTTGCACCATCCTCTGCAGTTTCAGTTCATCTTTCTATGCCCGTCAGCTGCTGGAGAAGTCTGTGATAATTGCCAAGGTTCCTTCTGCCGCTCAGTGGATCACTCTGAGTGCAACACTCCTCCGAGATGTAATAACAGGATCAGTGGCAAGAACCTTTATGAGTTCAGTTCTGTTATTATAGTTGTATTGGTTAAAACAGACTTTCCTTTCTGACTCCATCAGTAACAGAGGAAGTAACAGTTAGTGCAAGATCAGTACTTTTGCTCGGTAAGGTGGAATTAGTATCAGTATAAACTTGGCTTGTCGATAGAAAATACTGCATTTATTCTTGACATCCATGACAGCAGCTGTTGTCACTGACTGTGCATACTTCAAACAACAGAATAAAACTTGTTTTCAGTTCAGTATCCGTTTGTCTGAGCTGTGGCTCTTTACTCCACCTCCTGTTTGTGTTTCATTTAGCTGAAGCAGGGTAAGGCAGGTGTCTTGACGGCTCTCTGAGGCCTGATTTCCCCCGGTGCAGTTTGTCACTGTCACAGCCCAATTCAAACTCTTCCCTAGCAGCTTACCTACCTAAAAAAATAAGCAACCAATTCAGCTTTTAGTAACGGTCGGATATAAAGCAACCCGTCCTTCATAACTAACCCTCTGTGTGGTTTTCTCACTGTCACTTCATGCTGTTCCCAGTCTGATCCCTGCACCATTCATGAGTTCAGATAATTTTCCCAAATATTTGACCTTTTCCTGATTCCATGATGCATTTGTAATTAATACCCTCATCCTTCGACTCCCCTCTACCTTGTACGTTGCAGAGAAATCTGGAAATTATTTAGATGTTTTAGCTTCAGCATGCAGCTGCCTATTACGGGTAATTTTCACTCCCAGACTTTTTATTATAAGGCAAATATTTATTAGTTGGTGAAAAAAAAAGAGATGACTTTAAAGAAAATTGAAATGGACCAAATCTTCAGTACTCTGCAGCTGTCTGCAGAGAAAGTTCATTTCTGTTTATTTGTC
Organism: Alfaro cultratus; assembly: GCA_903066825.1. NCBI lineage: Eukaryota > Metazoa > Chordata > Actinopteri > Cyprinodontiformes > Poeciliidae > Alfaro > Alfaro cultratus. The sequence goes on from CAEFZX010025875.1 coordinate 41,869, forward strand.
TTAGTCGGTGTTGTAACAAAGGAGTGGACACATGTGAAAATACGTCAGAGTTTAACGATGAAATGTAACAATGGAGTTGAATATAGACGCTGTTGCTGCGATGGATGTGGTCAGTAAGGTAGTTGTGAAGCTGTGAAGGCGTGAGCTGTAAAGTTTTCTGTGCAACAGAGCCTCCACCCTGACACTTCCCCCCGCCCTGTACATCTCTCACAGGCACTTCCACAAAAGTCAAATGCTGACACCCCACAGTGACACAAAGGTGAGCAAGAAAATCACATATATCACCTCTCAGGTATAAGCGTAGCTGAAACCACTTGTCTAAGATAACAGAGCCTGTGTCCATTTCTCTTGAATGATTTTCTTGTAACGCCAAGGCTTTGTAGAACCAGCTTTCATTGCAATTATATATCAGGGTATTTCGTGGTCATGTCTCTGCTATTTGCACATCTAGAAATTGACATTTTGCTGGTTTTTCTTTGCAAAATATCTCACTGCTTCAGAACAAATGGAGAGTATTTGTGAACATCAATTTTCAAGCCATGCTACAAAATTCTCTTTCTTTGCAGAAGCTTTTCTTCAGATTGGCTTTTGAGCAGAAAATTAAGATTCAGTTCCCTCCACAGACTGAGGTCTGGATGTCTTTAGCGGAAAAGCAGCTTCAAAGCATCATTGACTTTAACGACAGAGTTTTTTTGAGTCATACATTTTCCTTTATCCTAACATGGCAGGTCAAGTTGATGTGAAAAATAGTCTCATCTGGCGACGGAGATTGTGAATATTGTTTTTTACAGATTGCTTCACATTTTTGTCAAGCACTTGGTGACACACAATGGGATTCATGGTGGATTCAGTAATGAATTTCTCTGACAAACATCTGTAGCCTGTTTGATTTTGCATTCATTCACTTTCATAGCAACGATCTTGTTCAGGTCCTGGGTTTAGATTTTTTTAAGACTTCTTTTGGCATGTTGCGGTCTGCTCTTGTCAATGAGCTTGTTTATATATGGTTTTATTGAAGGTTGTACACTTGTAAACTATTTTCCAGACAGTAGAATAACTGATTTCAAATTGCAAGACTCCTTATCAGAACTATAATCTGCTACTACCTTTCTTCTGAAACCTTCAGGCAGCTTTCTCAATCTCTCACTTTTCAACTGTCAGCATTTCACCAAACTAAATGTCTGAGCTTGTCTTAGGCAAACCTCTGAAATGCTGAGTAATAGTAGTCTAATCATATGGGCCTGATGTGATTGATTTTTAGCAATTTTGGGTTAAAAATAAAAGTGACGGTGTCCTAATTTATTTCCCAAAGGAAAATACCATTTTTGGAGTAAAGTGCAGTTTCAAAACAACTTTTCTCACATTTTTTAGTTTAAATGGAAGAAAACTAACTTTAACAACCGTTACTGTTGAAGTTAAAATTGAATTATATATGTTTTTACGATGTTTTACATTCAAGACCTTCTGCTAACACCCATGTCTTGACCTGTATGTGTGGGTGGTTCTGGGTGTTAAACCTTCAGGTTATGTTTGGCCTGTAGCTCTTTAACCTGCGCTGAGAAGCAGCACCTCCACTCTGAAATCAAATTTGATATTGCACGCTGGACTGCACTTCACAGTCGCACACTGTTTAAAAACTTACTGCACATTTAAGAGCTGCGGACATTGTAAAACGTATTAGGGGTTATAATCCTTTTGAAAATATAACCACATTTGCTCAATGAACAAATGTGGTAAAAACCATGAAGAAAACTCTCTGATGATGGTGATGAACTCAAAGCTTCACAGCCAATTATGTGGCCACTGGTCAAACACTTGTTTATATTGCCAACACTTTGCTCGACTTGTTACCCTCCCTCAATATTTCAGATGTTTGTGCCGTAGTCTCACAGCCTAGTGGTCGTCTGGTGGTTTTGTGGGGGGAAGGGGAATCTCCACCCCACGTACAAAGTTGGCTAATTGCCCCCACCCCACACCCACCCACCCCCTACAGCCACAACATACACACCCATGTAGAGACACACAAATACACACAGCAGTGTTCTGGGTTGTTCTGGAGCTCAGAGGGGAGGAGAGGAGGATTAATTCTAATTGCGATGTGTGGGAGCCAGCAGAGAGACCCGGATTACTAAGGGCTTCTCCTTGATCCGCAGAGATGCTGATGGTAATGCTTCCTGCCCCTCCACTGCCAGCTGCCTGCACCGTACACAGATCGTACACATGCCACTCCCACGCAGCCATGCAAGTGTTCAATTTCATGAAGACAGAAACCCATAAGTATAGGCTATGTCTCCTGAGTCACTGGGGTTGGTGATTCACTTCTCCCGGTGCAGCTTTAGCCCCTCTGCGGCCGTGTGTCAGGACTGTCTGCACCCCTGGTGACGCTTTACTGCTCCAGAGGCTTTAACCTTTGAGACAAGGATAAAGCTTTCTCTGCATTGGCTGGACTCTTGCTTGTATTGTGTTCCCAGTATCTCTGCACACAGCCTTGAGGTGTCCTGTCATTGTGTTTCTCCAGCAAAGTAAAGGTCAGTTAGAGGTTTGCTGGCCTTCCTGCATGTGCTGTAAATACTCAACTCTTTAAATGAGTTTGAGTTCGGCCCACATCCTCGCTCCTCCTGTGGTTGACCTTTTTGTTCTTCTTTCGTTTCTGCAATTTCTGCAAATTCAAAATTTAAGGATTTGAAAACGTAATTACATAATTAATCAAAAAGTTAATTTCAGTATTCAGTTAAAGAATTGAAACTTAGATATTAAATAGTTTCATTAAATACATTAATATAGTTTAAAGTGAATGAAAACTCACAATTCTATTTTTTGGAAGAAGAAAAAAAAGAGAATACAACATGATTAGAGAAATTAAATAAAGTTTGTTTGTTCTGTAATACTGTAATGTTGACCTACTGAAAACCTGCTCCATGTACTATACAACATGTGCTCAGTACTTGATTGTGGCTTGTTTTGCATGAATTGCTGAATTTTTGTGTCTGTGTTGTCGGGTCTGGTGTTGCTCTACTTCCTCTTGACAATGACCCATAGATCCTTAATGTGGTTTAGGTTTGTTGGCCAACCAAGTACAGAAATGCTGTTGCCATCAAAGCAGGAATTGGTACTTTAGGCTGTGTGCGGAGGTGCCCAGTCCTGCTGGAAATTAAAATCAGCATCACTACAAAGGATATAAGCAAAGTAAATTACAAAGTGCTCTAAAATTCCTTGGTGGGTGTCTGTGCTGAATTTGGACTTGATAAAACACAGTGGACCACCAACAGCAGATGATACGGTTCCTCAAATCCTCACTGACTGTGGAACAACACTGGACCATTGAGCAGCAGTCCAGTCTTTCTCATCCTTAACCCAGCAAAGGTGTTTATGACGTTGTCATGATGCAAGGAATGTGACAATTATAGCCCATGTCCTGGATATGTCTGTGTGTTGGCTCAGGAAACTGTGACTCTAGCCACAGTCTGGAATCTCTTGCAAGCTCTTGAATGTGCTTTGCTTCAAAATCTTCTCAGTCTATAATCTATGTGCCCCCCCCCCCACGCCCCCCTCCAACTTGTTCCTTATACTTAACCTCCCATTAACATGCTTGGATTTTTTTATTTTTAGCAACAAAAAAAAAGAAAAAAAACATTGGCCTTTTTTGCTAAGAAAAAAACACCAATGTTTTTGGCTTATTCTCTTGTCAGAGGATTCAATAACTGTCCACCGTAAAACTGTAATCAAAATTAGCAATCTAACCACAGTCCATACCATTTGAATTCCCCTAAAGTCTTTCAACTTATTCTGGTTTCTTGTGCATCTTTTTCTGTCACACTTTTTTCCTCCGCTTAACTTTCCACACTTTGAACAGCCAGTTTTTGTGCTTACCACAGTGACAGCCTCGAAAAAGTTGAGTAAGCAGTCTTCCCTATGATTGTGTAGGTAATAATATCAGCATTGATGTAACATTTTTAAGTTAAAAATCTGTTTTTTTACTGATCACATATAATATTTTGATTTAAACCAAGTAGGACTGAAGAATCTATACATTACATAAGTTTTATTTAAATTAAGTTATTTAGATTCGCATGTAAAACTCCCAAACCACTAATATTAAACTTCCACAGATGCTTCTCTCATTCAGCGTGAAGCTCAGAGCTGGACAGTTTCTGCCCTGTCAGGCTTGTATAACGTTTTAACAGCCATTGTATTCAAAGCCGCAGGCCTGCCCTCCTTCCTTAACAAAATCATCTCAAAAAGCAATTAATATCTTAATACCTCCATCAGCTCCAACCACCAAGCCGCCAAAAGGCTGTACTCTTTGTTTTTTCCATCCAGATGTCGGCCGCCGAGCGGCTTTTGTCCCGTTCGTGGTTTCCTTGGTTTCATCTCCCTTTGCCCCGGTGGTCAGCTGTGGTTTTCCAGGGGGCACGGGGTAGGACGTTGTGGGCAGAAAGGTCCTCCACCCCACCCAAGCATTAAGTACTACTCTTCAGGCCTAAGAGCTCCACTGGCCACAGCCCTGGCCCCATCTAATGGGGAGGCCAACAGATCAACTCTGGCTGAACACACTCATCCACTCTGCAGGATTTCCATCCATTAGAAACACACAAGGATAACGTCGACACCTTTCATTGTTCCTAGGGATTTAAGCTCTGGGAGGCTTTTCTGAGCAGAAATGGATTACCCACTTTTTATTTTGATAAACAGAACTGCTTTAGCTGTTTTCTTTTTTTAACTTGCATATCAAGACATGTCAGAAAATGATTGATGATGCTGTCTCCTCTCTTCCTAAGCCGCTGGAATAAAGAAATGCTGACATTTGTATTTGTTTTCTCTTTGCACCGCTTACCCTAGCTTAAGTTGCACAAGACACCAGGTAATATTAACCACACAAACTCCTCTCCTATCATTAAATCCCTCTGAAGTGTTTTTCTCATCTGTCATCCACACAATACCTGGTAGCAGTTTGAGGTGCTTCTTTTATAACTCTATGCCTCTTCAAAGGGGAAGGAAAAGATGGGTTTTGGAGGTCTGAGGCCTGCCTACGCAATATTTGGTTTCTCTACATTTTCATTCATTTCTCTTGGCAGAGTCGACCAGCAACTGGTGGAAGGTCTTGGCAGAAAATACAATAAAAGCTCGTGATTAAAGAGACTAAAGCTTTACTGTATATAACTTGTGTCCATTAACCACCAAAAGAGGAAACGGCAAAAAAAAAAAAAAAGTTGTTTTTCTAATCTACAGTTGCCTAGACACTCAGTCTTTATTATAAATACACGTGTCCCTTTCTGGGTTATGAATTTCTGTGATGCATGCACTATATGATCCACTCCTGTTCATGTACTCACACTTTAAACACACTGTCTGTCCGGTTCCAGCCAGCGGGCCCACACACCTTGGCCGGCCTGGGTGGTGGTGCCTTTGAGCACACTGTCGTGGTTTGGCTTCTCGCCCCCCTGCCTGGCTTGCCTTTTCTGGACAGTGTCAGCTTTTTCAAGACCACGCTATACAGCCTCCTTTTTACCTTCAGCTATATAGCAGCTGTACAAACACATATACATTAGAGCGGGCCTTTATTAATGACTTTATGTTGGAGCGTCTCTGATGTTGTAAGACATTGTAGCGGTCGTTGTAGTGGTGGTCCTGAGTGTAGAAATGCTGACACGGGCGGACTCTTTAAGGGGTGGCGCGGAACCAGCTGGACTCGGCTGATCTTCAGAAAGCGGATTTTGAAGCGTAAAGGCGAATGCCCTGACGTGGATGATGTTAAGTGCCTGTGAAATATTATGTTACAAGTGATTTGGCGGCAGCGCGCACATTGTCTTTTTATAATGACAGGTTTTGTGATTGCCGGTTCTGGAAGCTCCATCTGCGTCAGGCAGCCACGTTTTCCATAACTCTGATTTATTTTTGAAGCAGTGACAAACATTTGAGCAGCTTGAGCTGTTGATGGTTTCAGACAGAGGAAGGTCGTAGCAATCCGTCCTATTTGAAGAACTCAGAGTGCGGCCCATTCTAGCAGAGATTGATTTACTATTTATCCCTCTGACAGCATAGATAGGGAAGAGTCATAATTCTGTGCACCAGGGAGATTAAATTCCTGTATCGCTGTCAGCTACATTAACTGACTTCCTGGATCTCAATTCAATTAGCGCAGCTGCATTCTCTAGCATTAATAAATCAATAGTGATGGCCTGCAGATAGGCAGGGTGCATACAGTATGTCAAAGACGCCTGACTGCACACATCACACATGTGTGTTACAGTTTGTCTCTGCACAGTTTAATAATGATTCCCAGCTCAGTTGTTATGCACCAGGCCCCCATCATACACCTGCGGCAGTGAAATTACCTCCGTAAAAATAAGTTTTTTTACTGACAGTGCCCTATGAAAGTGTTAATTCCTCTTTGAACATTGTATCACAAACCATAATGTCCTTTATTAATATAATAAGTGATAAACTAACACAAAGTAGTGTAAAACTGGGAGGTGGAAGGAATAGGATACATGGTTTACAAACCTGTCTTCAAATACAAATCATAAAAAGTGTTGCAGGCATTTTTATGTTTAATATCGCCACATGAAGGTGAGTCTGCAAACCAGTCTCAGTGCTCAGCAACCTCTAATTGGTTTATATCAAGAATTGTCTGCATTGACATCCATATGAACTCTGTACAGATTCAATGCATTTGCAGAACAAAAGCATCCCCAAAGCATGAAACTGCAACCACTGCGCTTCACAGAGGCGATTGCACATTCAGAGTGTTATTTTAGATGATCATTTTTAGATATCATACTCTCTCCATATATATTTTTTTTTCTGTAACTCTATCCCTGATCGGTCAGGTGTATTAATTCTCCTTCATGGTACTGTCACATCACTAATGTTTTCTATCAAACCTTTAAGGTATTCACAGAGAAATTGAATTACACAAGTGGACCCTGTTTACTAAGTACGTAGATTTTTAAGGCAATTGTTTGCACTGGATTTTAATTAGGATTTTAGGTTTTTATTAGTCTTTGCTTTTTAAAAATTGACCTGGAATGTTACCCATAATAAAAAACTCAGTGGACACGAATGCTTCTGGAAGGCACTATATTTATTACTACCACATTTTACATACTTTTATCTGTTGAGCAAATGAAAAGACAAAAGCTTTGTTGTTTTACAGCACGTTTAAACCTTGACTGCCGTTCAGAAACATCTGTGACAGCTTGCTGAGCAGCAGACGGAGGACAGACATGCTGTCAATCTTTGACACATTTACTGCATAAAGAAAAATTTCACATTCTCCCTGACTCTGTTGTTTCTTTAAGTATTAATTGTTCAGTTATTCATTTTATTGGTTCAGAGTTTGAAATCATGCAGTTTGGGTCAACTTTCAGTGGGTTGTTTAAACAATGAAACTTTTCAAACTCATTCGACAATTCGTCTACTTTTTTTTTTTTTCTCTGTTGCGTCACAATGTGACGTAAATGAAATCGAGGAATCTTTCATTAACTTTATGGTTTAAAAATATGACTTTATCACCATGTTCATCACTTTCTGAGGCTGGTCATGGTTAACTGTTCTTCATTGTTTTTCCAAAGGATGCCCTCATTTCGTGGCTGCTGATTTCTCCCTGATTACCCAAACTGTGCGTCACTCTGTGAAACGCCAAAGGCTAATTCGCCCAGTCGGCCTGATGAGACGTTGATAAGGGGCTTTGATTGGCTCTCCCTCTGAAGGAGGGAAGGATTTCATTGGGGCAAAGATACTGGGAAACACGGCGTTCATTTCAGCAATCAGCGAACCATCCTTCTTCTTTTTCCTCTTTTCTGCATTTGACCAAACTTATTCCGGGGCGCTTTCAATATGGATTACACAGCATGCTGCATGCAGCTGTAATTCAAGGTGAAATAAAACCCTTTTAATCCTGTTGAATGTTGTATGTAGAGAAGACTTGACATAAAGTCTGAAGTGATTGGATGAATTTGGACTCTTCTTTGAGGCACACAACAGGACATTTCCCACTCATGGGGTTGATTTGGTAGTAACGGTCTAGTGAGCACATCCTTAGTCAAGTCTTTTCCTTTCTGGATGTGATCGTTCCTCAAAAAAAGAAAAAAATCGTAGCCCTTCATTATCTTCAGTCAGGCAATTTTGGGAATGTAATACAGGCTGAGGATTGGAGCACTGACTCCCATCAGGACTGAGGCCTGATCAAACCACTCGCACGAGTAAGGGGAGTTAAAGAGAAGCATGCCCACTAGTCTGTTCATCTTCCATCAAAAGACATATGGTGCAAATTTCATCAAAAGTTTAAGGGGGAGGGTTTGAAGGGGCATGCGAATCGCTGATATGAAAAATAAGGCTGGGTTGTAAAAAACCAAATCAAACCATGGTCGACTTTCTGGGAGCTATTAAAGCCAAAGAAGAACCAGCTGCTTCATCGTCGGTCGCATCTCAATCTCCTCTTCTCGCTCTTGGCTGCCTACTGGCAGGGCAAAAAGGTAGAAAACAAATTCTTATCTCTTCAAGTTCCTTTTCTCTGAAGAACCCCTGCAAAAGAAAAAGCTAACTTAAACCTCTCTCATTTATTCATTTTATCTTTATTCATAAAGCTAACTTTAATACAGTAACAGGTTTTGTCAATGTTACCGAATTAATAATTTCTAAATGAAATTATTTGTTTATTTCAACTTTGTTTATACGGGTTAGCCATGGCAAGAAAACAAGCATGATGCCAAGAGTATTGATTTGCCTATTAAATTGTCCCATTTACCAAGAAAATACAAAGTGACACTTATGGAAGACTGCCTGTGACATTTAGAAAACAACAAATGAGACCACAAACTTGGACACATTATTTCAGACTGCAAGATAGTTTGGAAACCCACTAATCAGAAAACATGTATCTGAACGTTATGGCCGGCAGTGTCAAGTATTTTGACAGATCTCAGAACAGTGTAGTACAATAGTCTTTGGAGCCCAAGGCTTCTACATCATTGATTATTACTTTCAAAGAAACAGTAAAAGTAGAAAATTGTGCTGCAGAAGCCTTGGGTTTCAATGACATTTTACATCAAAATATACTAGTACAAAACTGAGCTTGAGAACAATGAAGCCCTATTAACCAGTAAGCATGACGTGCAATGGAGGGTAATAGATTTACATCCTATGAAGAGTGTCAGTGCTTCATGATAAACCAATTCAAACATTTGCCAAGAGCATTAATATAAATAATGCTTTCAGTTAGGCGGCTGTACCAGGTCGTTAATTGTGAAACATGCTGGTCCTAACACAAAGATTTGACTGATACTTTTCTGAAAACAACACAATAACTCAAAGAAAAACTGAATTGATTCCAATGTATATGAGCCAAAACATGTTTCAAAAACTAGCCCAAGGCACGTTTTAAGAGGGCTATTTGTGAAACTGTCATGATCTACAGTGTGAAAAGCATTTTACATATCCATGAAAAGGGCAGGACAGTAGCCTTTTGCATCCAAGGCTTATCAAGCCATAAAATAATTTAAAACTGGGAGCAGCACATACAGTGCTATGCTGTTTCCCAAAAGCAGCCTAATGGAGAGACGGAATACCACTGAAGGCTAAATATTTCTTTAATTGGTCATTTACAAGCACTTTAGCTATAATGCTGAGTTTCGAAATGGGTGGATAGTTATTTGAACCGCATCATGAAGAAAATATGAAGGTCTAGTCATTTTGTATATGATCCACTAGGAAAAGGACTACCGGTTAATAATCAAAGAGAAATAAAAGGTGTTAAGCATTTCTCATTTGACATTTACATCTGTATTTGGCTTTAACATTAGAAATAGTACAAATGAAAAGCACAACAGAAACCAGAGTGTGGAAAGGACAGAGCAATGAATGGATGGGAAAATGAGTGAGAGAAAGGGAAGTGCAAAAGAGCAACAGAGGTCAGGGTTAGGAGATGCAGGAGAAAAAAATATATTGGCCTGCTTTGTCCCCTTGGGATATCAAATGGAAGAGTCCCAGTATGTCCTTAAATATTGATGTGTAGTGTGAGTTGCATGCCTCTCTAATGTTCACTAGTTGGCCCTATGAGACTGGGCCCTTCACAGATACCCTTCATTTCAAATGACTGCTCACCATTCAGACAAATGCTCAAACATTGCTGCTTCCTCATTTCACCATTATGTGCTGATGAAATTTGAAACATGAACAAATCATGTCAATAAATTGTTGATAATCTGGGATTCCTTTGAGTTATTTCTGGCTTTTTGGCAAAAATAACTGAAAATCTTCACTCCATGACTCCAAACCTATTCAGGGCCCTAAAAGCCCCGTTTGTCCTCCACAAGGGAGAGGTGTGAGATGGAGCTGAGAGGGTGGAGCTACCAGAGGGACTGTATATGATGTACTTCATGCAAGTGTTTCTCGCACCATGAATCATTCAAACTACTCAAAAGAGCCATACCACATCCCTCATGTCCCCATAATTCAAAGCAGGCAGTCGTGATGCTTTCATACACCCCTGATATGCAAACACTCCCATTCAGAAGCACTAATCAATGCCATTACCGATACAATTGCAGAAGTCAGAGGAGGGCACAGATCCCTGGTCTCCATCTAAACCCACAGTCAGGGTCAAAGGTGAAGGTCAAGTTGTTAGAGACTCTTCCATCTGTAGCTAAACCACAGAGAGGAGGTTTGACCTGCTTTTTGTCCTGACCTGGGCTTTTTCGTCACTGTGGAGCTCAGATTGGTGACCCCTCTTAGAGGCTCTTGTGGTTATTCTTTGCATAAACTGTGATGTTGGAGACGGAGGATAGTCAACACCACAAAGACATTTTCTATTATGTTTAGGGAATAGGTTGAATGAATGATATTGATTACTTTTCTTGTAGTCTGAAACTAATGCAACACTTAGCTTCTGTAATGAAGCCTTTAGCCTTACAATTTCACATTTTGGCCATTGTCACATACTCTTTCAAATATAGATTCATCTACTTCTTTACTTTGTAGCTCTAACATGATTAGACGATTTAATGGTATGTTAGTCGAGTAACATACTACTGTAGTTAAAGAGGGGAAAGGAAAAAGGAAGGAGAAATAAAGCCTTGGACTCACTTTTGATTCATCAGCTTCAGGTTCCCTCCACAAAGAAATATGCAAAGCAGCCTTCAAACCTGATTCGATTACGGCAGTTCTATCAGGAGGAATGGGACAAAATTCTAGAAAAATATCGTGGGAAGCTTTTGGAAGGATACCCATAACATTTTATGCAAGCCCTACAGTTTGAAATGTGGTTCTAAATATGGACAGAAACTTTCTAACCTTTTCACTCAATCTAAATCTAGCTGACCTTAGATAGGGAATGCTTTATTTAATTCATGTTCTCATTCTGGACATTCTGGGACCCCATCTGCATGTTATAGGAGTTTATTTTGGCTGGACCGAAAGGTTCGCCCGGGATATTATGAAGTAATCTGGAGAAAAGCAGTTAAAATAGCAGGATTGATAAATTAGGGTGTTAACTGCTCAAAAAAAGCTTTTATTTCCAAATGGTAGTGAAAAGGGATGAAAGCATTACCCAGTCTGATCCCAGTATTTTTAGTCTCTGTATTGATATGCATGTTTTATCTATTGTTGTGTCACCATGGTGGTGTCTGTGTTTGTTTCTCTCTGTTCATAGACACATTTCTACAAACACGGGATTGATGACTCATACAGTAGACTCCAAACTTGCACCACTTGATTCCTGTGAACACACGTACAATAAGCAAACACTGTTGCAGAATGGCCATGCACGCCAATGTTTAAGCCTTAATTTTCCTATGTTCGTAATACCAGTTCAGTAGATTCAAACCAGACTGAGTTCTGAGGACTCATCAAAACTGATGAGTGTTTTGGGGGCATTTTAAAAACGTATTTTTGTGAAATTCTACTTCATTACTCAGGTTTCAGCTATTAAGCGGGGTTTAAGGAGGGTTAGGTTAAGAAAAAATATCCAAAGCTTTGAACATCAAACAGAGTACTGCCCAACCCATCAACCAAAAATAAAAGCAACATGGCACAACTAGAAACCAGTGAAGGTATTTTCATTCACCTAAGCTGGTAGGTGAAGAAAGGAGAACATTAATCAGAGAACCAGCGAAAAGGCCAGTAGTAACTCTGAAGGGCCTGCAGAAGGTCCCAGCTTAAGTAAAGTAATTTGTTGACAGAACAACTGTTGTTTTGTTTTTTGTTTTAAGGAAAGTTATATGAAAATGTCTTTAAAGTTTGCCAAAAAGCCGTTTAGGAGATACAGCAAACAGACAAGAAAAAGTGTGATCAGATCAGACCAAGTAACAGAAACACGTAATTGATAACTCACGTTATTGCTTGGATTTTAATCGATGCATTTTGCATCCAGTGAAAACAAACATGTTAAGAAGTAAACTGGACAGTATGTTAGGTTCTGTGTTTTTCTGTGTTTATTTTCGAGTTTTCTGTGTATTTATTTCGAGTTTCTGTGTCTCCGTGCTCTCCGTGTTGTCCTGTCCTCCCCTTGATTGCTTCCCAGGTGTGTCTCGTCCCTTGATTGCTTCCCTGTGTATTTAGTCCCACCTGTGTCTGTTGTTCTTCGTCGGGTCCTTGTCGTTACTTGTCGTTCCCTGTCGTTTGCTGCCGTTTGCTGCCAGTCTGTGCTTTATCCATTCGTTTGCCGTGTGCTACCTGCGTTTAGCCTCTGTGTTCCGCTCAAGCAGTGCTGCCACGGATTATTNGGATTATTTGTATATATTTATCTTCATTAAATCACCATATCAACTGCTACCTGGGTCTCCTGCCTCTACCTCACCGCCTTCACCACAACACTTCATGACACAGTATGCTGTAAGTTTAGTGATATTTCCACAGTTGCGGTCTTGACTGGTCTTGAAATAAAATCCCGAGTCCTCAGCGCCCGAGACCGAGACCATCAAAAAATGGTCTCGAGACTAAGACCGGTCTCGAGTACTACAACACTGCTTGTAATGGAACGAAGTATAAGAAATGTTATTGATGTGTTGAAATGACCCAGTTCAAGTTCAGCCCAAAATTCGATCAAAAATAATTGAAAATTGCTGCTTATACATGCTCTCTCTTCAACATAACTGGAGTGGAGCTATTTTGAAAAGAAATGATAATTTTAGTTTCTAAATATACTGGTAGAAAAATTCTCCATTAAAATCTTAATTATAATTCAAGGTTTGTTTGAAAACCACACAAGCTTTTCCTTTGTTCTGCTTTACTGCATGGTTCATCACAAACTGTAAAATCCTGACAAAATATATTACAGTTTTCTCTTAATGAGTCAAAATGTGAAAAGTATGAAAAACTTTTTCAGGGCTCTGCATGTCAGTCCCACACCAGGTAAAATAGTGAAATTTTGCAACACTTGCTCTGAGATAAAGGAATCAGCTGTTAAGCCTCAGAGTTTTCTGACATATGAAGAAGTGAGAAAAGTTTGACAATCCCCTCCACCCTTGCTATGAGTTTTAGTAATTTTTCTTCCCTTGTGTTTCTTAGTATGGATGTATTCAATCAGAAGCCTTTCCCACTGAAACATGCTCTTACACAGCGAGTGAGTAAACCTTTATGTAACCGCCAGTCGAGTGGGGAGTTCATTTGATGGAGAGCCCTGCTTGATTTGTTTGTGGCTCCAAAGAGGCTTACGACACGCAAGCTGCCCCTGTTCTGCTCTGATAAATGGTTCTGGTGAGAGGAAGGAAGAAGAAAAAGTGTGTGTGAGCCCTCGCCAAAGACTTTGGGGTTTTTCACAGCTTAACTATATTAAGAGACAATCCCCTACAGACACGCACACACACACATGCTGATATTTAAAAATGAACATACACAAATACAGAATGTTGAGTCATTCGTGATTAATCTCTTTTTCACACAAATGCAGAATTTGGGGCTTCTTATTGAAGTGAAGGGGTAATGACGAGGTAGGATGCTTTTCAGTTTCCACCCAGCTGCAGAGTCCATGTGTTTTCTCTAGTGTCTTTTTCAAGTCAACCCTGGCCGAGCTGTAATGCAGCGTTACCTGTCCCACCCGGTCAGTCCCAAGCAAAATGCTGCCATAGCCGATTACAGCACACAGCAGCTATGCTAATGGTCCGTGAACACCAAGGGGCCCATGTGGATTCATGACAGTGCGTGTGGCTTGCCGCTTTGTCTCTATGACTATTATGTGTAATGAGTATTACTACAGTGACCCGCTGTTGACAGGCCACACAAAAAAGAGTGCAGTGGCCGTGCATTTGTCCCCCCTCACCACCACCTACTCTAGACAGCCCCCTGTCAAAACTGGGCAGAGAATGTGCCACTGGAACACACAGATTTACTCCGGCTGATGGCAAACCGCAGCAGTGGAGCCTGTGGCGGCCTGCATTTCCTTTAATATCCTGGCTAATGTACAGAGAGAAGCCAGGGCCTCTAGAAAGCTACTGGATTCCAGCCAGGCAACCCAACCTACCACCACAGCAGTCTTATGTAATGTTTTGATCACTGCAGTAGGCAGTGTTTAGTGTGGGAGATGTAAATAGGACTTATATGTGGAGATGGCAGCAGCTCCAAATGCTGGCAGACTTTCCTCCCTAATAGCTTATGTATGGTCTTCTGGCATTGTAGTAAAATTTTACTATTTGCTGAGCACAAAAGTAACTTTGGTTAGGTTTATAAAATTAAAAAACATTTTTAGGATAAAGAGAAATCACGTGACTTTGCAATAGCCTCCTGGAAAGTACCATACAGTCTGAAAAACTTGTCCATTACCATTGAACATGTTATAGAAACTATGCTAAGCAAAAATTACATTTCTACTTTAGCATGAATAATATGTTCTTCGAATGAGTTGGACTGTTTTTGTTTTTAATTAGAAATTCTGAAGGTTATTCAACGAAATGTACTTAAATAATCAGACAACTGGACAAGTGGAAGATAGAAAAAGAGCCCACTAAAAGAATAAAAATATTACCATTAAATCAATATTAACTTTGTGAAGTTGTTTTGAGGAAATGGGGAGAAAATCTGGCAAAGATATCAGGACTGATTTAGCAAACTAAAGAAAAATGTTTAGACGCAAGTTTGGTCCAGATTGTTTAAAAAAATCTGAACACGTAATTTTAAAATTTTTAAAAAGAAGCACAACATTTTTCCATTTTACCCATAGGATGAAGTTTCCTAGTTTTATGTCGCAAAATATCCTAATGGAGTCACAAGCAAGAAATCAGGATATTGAAGATTACCAAGTACAGGTGGTTCCCAGTAAGTCTTCTTCAGAAACTCGAACTTGACAAACTTGAATTCTCAGAAATGCAGCTGTTGAGGATTGGTAAATATCCTTTTTATTGGGGATTGTCTCACCCACAGGACCAAATAGAGGGAAACACTCTATATCCGGGAAACCAGGAACACTGAGCTCACAAAGTATGAACACTCCTGCGGCAGGGTAATTAGGGTCACACACTCTAATCCAATGTTCAGGTTTTACCAAGGGACAGTAAGAAGTTACTTTGTCTATAACCCAAAGCTCAATGTTGAATGGCCCGTGTAAGCAACAGGGCCAGGAGGGAAGGCAGAACATCAGTCTAGGTACATGAAGCGAGGTTCAGAGCCAGGCAAGACAGAAAACAGGTGAGGTATACAATCAGAAACAATGATGTGGAACACTCAAAGGCTGTGACAACGACACACCGACTGAATGCAGTTTATATTAACTACAGGATCGGGAGGCGCAGAGCAGAGGAGCAGCATTGCATGGCAGAAAAAGGAAAAACATTACAGATAGTTTTAGTTTGTATTTGTTAGGTTTACATTACATATAAAAACATTTATATAGATTTAAAAACACAGCAATTGATATTTTCAAGCCTTTATTTCTATAAAGGCTTGAAAATTGCTACAAAATATCAATTGTTGTTTTTAAATCTATATAAAATGACTGATTTAGTGAGTTGAGTGAAATGAATAAATGAACTGTTCAATAAACATCCAACTTATTGAACACTTATCTTACATTGTAGTAAGAACAGGTAGTAATGTGGCAGTGCAAGCAAAACAAATGTTTGAACTGGGCAAGTCCTCATGATCTGAGATTCTGGGATGGTTGGAAATTTGTTCAGGACACAATGAACAGATCCATTATACACTATAGGTGCATCCCATTTTTAATGCTGCCCTGAGCAACTCCCTGAATCGCCCATATTAAAAAACACTACTGCTTTAGCTACTGTTTGAATACTGTAAAAGTAAGTTATAAAGATAAACAGGAGGTTGAGATCTCAAAGAAAAATAAAATAAAAGTAAAAATACTTGGAGTTGGTAGGGGGTGTATCATAACTTCCAACCCCAAATTAAGCATGCTTCATGAGCAAACCTTTATTGCAGGATTCACAGCAGCTGGAGAAACCACATCTCCTCCCCTGGATGGAAGCCAATGCCACAAAAGAAAAAGAAGGGGAAAAAATATTGAGAGACAGAGATGGGGGAGAGGACGGTTTAGCAGGCAGCAGTAGTGTAGGGGTGTGGGGCTGTCAAGCTGAGGAAGGAAACCGCAGCAGGATTACAAGCGAGGGGCTCTCTGTTTCAGTTAAACCTTTCTCTCTCTCTCAGAAACCGTTAAATAGACTTGCTGACCTTCTCTAGCTCAGTGAGCGCTTCCTTCCTCTGTCTACCATGCAGAACCTCCTCAGCCACCATGGGCCAAATCACACCCCTTACCTGGACCGTGACAGTTCATGGATTAATCCACAGAGAGAGAATTTTCTTGCCTAGACTCACTGCCTCGCTTCCCAAACACATCTGTAACGCCACAATTGTGTTCACTCAGAGCTGAAAACTGGAAGCTTCATCACTTTGCTGAGCAGGCACACCAGAGGTTTGCCTTCCTGAAAGGCTGTAGCTGATGCTTCTGGTAATGTGATGAAAGGCAAGAAAAATATTTCAAAAAACTCAAAAGAAGGCTCACTCATTGCTGGCCCACAGCTTTGTTTCTTCTGAAACCATCTATTGACCTTGGCGATGTGACAAACATGCTCATTGGTTGATTTGACCTCAACTGGGAGCTCTAGTCTGCTCACAAAAGAAACTTGCCTACCCACAGGGGTGGGTATTAATGATCAAAAATTATCATCTGTGTGCTTCTGTGTCGATGTAAAATAATAATCTGCCCAACGGTTGTCCCCAAAATGAAGAAAAAATTTAAAGCATTCTTCATTTTTATGTTGTTGAATAATTTTATTTAAATAGTGCCAATTTCTGATGAATTTAATCATTGATATCCAACTCTCTCCAGTTGATATCAATAAAAATCATCCCAGTTCAATTCAGTTTTACAGATAGATTCATATCAAAGTTCTTAAAGTTGTATTTAATACAGATTGTTATAAAACATAGTGAGATTCAGTTGACTATATTGCTAGCTGGTAAAAAAAAAAAAAAAAAAAGTAATCTACAAAATCCAGATGAGTCATTGGCTTTGTAGCAATTTACTCATCCTAATCAAGCATGTGGTGAGGGTGGAGATGAACAACACCTAGTTAACAGGAAGCAGTGTAAGCCACCATCTGCCCCAACAGTCTGGGGGATTTAGAGGACAAGAAGGAGACCTGGCTAAACACACAGGCAATGAGCAAGGAATACTCAAAAAACTGGTAATGTCAGCAAATCCTCTTTTCATATGTATATTTTCCTTAAAAAGAGCAAACTTTCTAGATGTCTTTTAAACATATCTTTAGCTTAGTTTACTGTAGTTCTACATGTTTTCTAAAGGCCTTTCCAAGTCTTTGATTCAGATATTTCATTTACTCTCTGCCCTTGTATGCGACCATAACTTGGAGTGTAGTGTACCTAAAGAAAAGGGACATCTAGGGAAAAATATATGTGTTTGGGCTCAAAATATCATACCGAACAGTGAAGAAAATAATGGCTTTGAGACAGGACAACTAAAAGATCTATTGTACTGCATTATCCAGCCAATAGTTTTGTGGGGAAACCCGGTTGCTTCTAAAATACTATTTTCTGTCTTTAAAATGTCTTATATGTAGTAATTTTCAGAGCTTTAGAGAAGGAAGCAGGAACACATTTTAGTACCTGCTGATAACAAAGTACCTAAATATCCAATCTAAAAACAACAAAATATGATGAACTGTATCATTCAAGAGGATAAGAAGTTGAGAAGTTTCAATTGTGCATGGAGGAAACATCAGAAGTGAGTATAAACACCAACAAAAACTCAAACATCATGAATAGTAAAGAAAGAAAAACAAAAATTCACAATAATTTGAGAATCTAAAATAACATACAATCCAGTGAAGCTAATACAATATGCAGAACTTGTTTAAATTAAAATTCAACTAAAAAACAGTGGTGTTAAGTACAATAATTACATAATTAATAAGGCAAAAGTTAATATTAACAAAACAAAAATATTCCTCTTAGAATGGTCTGAACCTGAATGAAAAATAGCCAAAGTTCAAAGACATTTTTTTTTTTTTTTGTAGAAAGACTAAGGAAATTTCAACCAAAACGTCTTTAAACATAAAAAAGTCTGGAGTTTTACAAGCAAAATATTACAAAATCTGTAATGACTCCAGTAATGACTTGTTTTTCAGCATAAGTATCTCTCCATAGAGTTTACTGAAGTGATTTTCTCGCCTTTTTTTCCCAAAGCATTCTTTCACTTCATTATTCTTAATATACACCCTTCTACCATTCATTAATGAGTGATGATTAATAACTGTCTCTTTGCAATGATTCATGTCTTTTACAGTTTACAGTGGGTTCCTGACCACCTAGATTGTTCAGCGGAAACCACTCCATCTGCTCTGTTTCCTCTGCAGTCTTTGTAATGAAAGATAATTAAAATTAGCAATGTGGTGCCGCTTATTTCGCTTTTAGATTTCATGTTTTTAGCTACTTTCCAGAAAAGGACTTTTCAACTGAGAGAAGTGACAGTAAATTAGGTTGAGGAACTGCTTTCCTCCGCAATTCTGTTTGCTGGGAAGAAGAGAGGCAACATCTGCAAAGAGCATTCATAATTATATGTGAAGATGTGTAGAAAGAGAAGGGGGGCTATGAAGGAGCAAAATGAAGGGAGGGAGTAAGCAGACAAAAAAAAAATTGTCTTAACTGTGAAATGACTGCCAGATTCCTATTTGTGCGTCTTGAAAGGCCCGTGTCTCTGCCGCTGCATATGGGATGTGGGATGAGAGAGCTCTGGTAAATCAAAGGCGCCCTCGATAAAGATCTCTGGAAGCCAATTCTAGTAAACAGCCCCATAAAAGTGGCTTCAGGGGTGGAGCATCTGAAAAGGAAAAAAAAAACAAAACTTGAACATCTGCCCACCTCCAATAAAGCCTGAGCTTCTGCAGTGCTGCATACGGCTGAGCTGACAGTGGTTTGGATCTTCATCACTGTATCATATCCTCTGATTAAGGACCATCAGTCATGCAGAGCATTGCTGTGCCTCACATGAATTTTCCAATGTCTGCAAACCTTTTCATCATTCTGTCCCCCACTGCAAAAGCCAGCCCTCTCTATTTGTACCATTTCCATTTCAAACATTTAGTTTTCACATATATCCCATCATTTCCTGGTATTATTAACTGACAGCTCTTCAAAATCTAATCCACAAAGCAATGACTTTCAGTAATTGTAGCAGTAATACTCGCTATGCAAACCCACTGAATCAGCAGATCTGCTCTGGTTTTGAATTTAATCCTTTTTTTGCACCTTAAGGCTGCCAACAGGCTACCTCTATCAAGTATGAAAGTGTTTGTGATACTGTGGCCAGAGAGGCAAGGGGGGGCAGACGTGTTGATGTGAAAATATCTCATTTAAAATAACTCAAACCTGGGAACATTCCAGAGCAGCCAACCCTGCTTCAGTTTGCAGACTGAAATTTTAAAACAGAACATAATGAAATAGAAAACCAAGGCTGAGAGTTTTGTGGTGAAGAGACTTTCATATTGTGTGGCATTGCATTTAACCCCTTTTTACTTTTGGGTTTATAACTGCATCCTTATTGTTACTTTTTTTAAAACCTACTTATTTAAAATTGAATAATCTACTAAAACAGCTCTGTTAAAAATATATGCCTGTAATTATGTTTATTCTATCAGTTATCAAATTACTCATTGTATGCATTTTCTTATACACTTTTCTGGTAAATTTAATTGTAAAACAAAGACTCCAATTGGTAAAATTTAGCCTCAATTGATTCCACCTACGCTTGTAGCAGAAGCCTCTTCCAACAAAGAGTACAGTGTGTGAATGCAGACAGAGCAGTGCCCTCCAGTGGTGCAGCAGCTATATATTTAAAAAAAAATAAAAAATAAAAAAAAAAGCATCCTTCACAGCAGCCGTCCATGCATTCCTCCTCAGTCCTGGCTGACAAAGACACACACAGCAGCTACAAAAAAATATATATATAAATAAAACAGTTTCCACCACAGTTTGAGGAATGTTTATCAGTGGTAAGCACACTGCCCTGGAAGCATATGGTGTGGTTTCTCTGCTTGGGGTGCACGAGAGGTGAACTTCAGGAAAAGTCGTATGATCATAGGAGACCTACCAGATGGTTGAACATGTGAGTTTCTATCAGTAAGTCTTCACTTTGTATTGACCTGCTTAACAAATAAAATTGTATAAAAAAAATTACTTGTTTTCTTT
This sequence comes from Alfaro cultratus, assembly GCA_903066825.1. Taxonomy (NCBI): domain Eukaryota; kingdom Metazoa; phylum Chordata; class Actinopteri; order Cyprinodontiformes; family Poeciliidae; genus Alfaro; species Alfaro cultratus. The sequence goes on from CAEFZX010025875.1 coordinate 62,524, forward strand.
TTATTATTATTTTATTTGTATTTTTTTGATTTATTTTCGAAAGTTTTAGCTTGAAATCAGCTAAACAAAAAAAAAAAAAAAAAAAACTCTTGGTTTGGCCCGCAAATAAATTACCCCTGGTATATGGCACAGCATCTAACAACAGCATTTCAGACCACTTGAGCAATTTCACACTTTGTCTTGTTACAACCACTCATTTCAATGTATTATATTTTGATTTTATGTAATAGATCAACACAAAGGAGAAGATCATCTCAAGTGTAAAGAAAAACAGCACCAGGGAAAACGCATTTTGCCAAACTGAAAACTGAACTTCTTACTGTATGTCTGTCTTTCAATAATAAAATCCCACTAAAATAAATTGATGGCTGTAACCACTAAAAACGATGAATGGTCAGCTGGAGAAATATTGGTTGAAATACCATTAGAAAGTCACACAAAAGCTTGATTCCAAAGAACAAAACTATGAAGAAATTTATGTTGTCGTATTTGTTTATGATTTCTTGATTGAGTTTTCGTTTATTAGTATTTTTGACTCTGTGTTCTTCTGGTCATCAAAGTGCAAACTCCTTATGACTTTGATTACCCAAATGTTGTCGAATCTGCACAGTACAGAGTTACAGGCAATACACTACAGGCTGTAGTGTTTGATCACATTTGTATTTTTTGCACTAAACTTTCCCAGCGTCATTAGCGCTTATTTAAATATCTATAAATCACGCATACAGTAAATGTCCCCTGTAAACTCATCATGTATACACCAAAACTCACAGCCTCTGTCAACAAGACCCCCAGCACTCTTTGTTTTTACGAGCCTCCTACCCAGTAGGCCTCGTTAAGTTCTCCTCTGAACAAATTAGAAGGTGTTCCACATGTCAGAGGTCAGTCGTCTTCTCTGAAGGCAGAGAGATTCACAACACATGTTCACATAGTTTGCAATCCCCAAAAGGTGTTAACTCGAAGTTCAGTGGCTCATTGAAAACCTGCGGCCGCTGCCGCAGCCCATTTTGAGGCGCAGACTTACAGAGCGGTTCCACGATCTAATCAAAAACATTTTCTGAAACACATCGCTGTTTTTACTGGATATAGATTAAAGAGTGTTTTGTATTCTGGAGGCATGCAACAGAGGGATGGTTGGGAATACAATGCTTGGACCAGAACATGTAACTGTTCTCTCAGTGTGGTGTACCGCCACATGCTACTGGCTGATATTTTATACAATATTTTTAGATCAGAGGCAGGACACATGTTGCTTTGAGCTATGCGGTATTAAAATCCCTGCCTGTACATGAGAGTTTCATCAGACGCAGTCTTGTAGAAAAAGATTAATATCCCACAGATTCGACAGTAGAACAGCCAGCTGATATGTAGTGATTTAAAATCTGCTGCTTCCAAGCTTTTCCAGTATGAATCAAATCAAAGCTCAAACATCTGCAGCCTCACAGAGGAGCTTATTAGTGAAAAAAGATCAGGGAGCCCATCTGACAGGATTCATATAACACCTCCTAGAACAAATACACTTGTTTATTTTGGTCCTTACCCCGTGATTTCTCGAGTTTAAGTGTAAATTACATGTCGCCGCCATTAAATATTAAACCCAGTGGAGGGTTAATATTTAATGGCTTCGCTTCTTATGCAACGCAGGCCGGAGGAGCTAGTCCAAAGAGGCCCTCCTTGCATTAGGCTCGTCTTGAGGTTAGAGACTGCGGCCACCGTGCCCACCCACTTCTTTTCAGCTGGCTGATAGATGATTGCAGGAAGTTCGTAAAAGAAGATCCCAGCCCCTCGCCAGAATAGCTTGGGGAGAAAAAAGGGGGCTGCCTACTGAGTGGGTGTAAGTGCTTCTGCAACCACAGCTAAGTGTGTTCTGTGGAGATGAGGAGCTGTGGGCACGGTTGGTATAATGATTGGTGCACAGAATGGTGTGGGTGTGTGTGTGTGTGTAGATAAACTCGTAGAGAGAGGAGGTAACCCACATGGCCTCCAAAAGCCTGTTAGCTGCTCCCTCTGCCTCCAAAGTGGTGTGTTTGGGGTGGCTATGGCATCTAAACAAGATACCGCTTCAAAGGTTTATTCAACAAATAGACAGCCATAATTACTGTGATGATAAAAGCTAAAAACCACTGATAGCATTTAATAGTGAACTTCTTTGACACAGCTACAGAGACTGCAAGGTCAATGAAACTGTGGAATTATGCAGCTAAAGAAAGTATATTTGAGTTGCTTTTTCAAAAAGCATTCTTTGCTGCAGAATGCTGTATTTTAGTGCAGGGAGCAATAAAAGTACAGTTCAACAGTCTTTTTCCTGTTCTCTTAGCCGCTCCTGGCAGTAATCAATACAGCTTAATAACGACCTATAATCAGTCTCGTCAATTTGAGAGTGATGGTGACTGATAGGCTGTTGCTGTGTGTCTCCTGCTGACACTAATGCACTGACTGTCTGTGAACAACTGTTTATTACTCAGTAAGGACACTTGGAGATAGCCTGATCAATAATAAATGGGGCTTTCTTAACTCCTAAATGCATGAAGGCGGCAGCAAAATTACATGTAAACTGCAATGTGTAGAGCTTTACAACACAACTCCTGCTTCCCTTTGGTATTTCATTTGCATTTTCATTGTATTGTCTTATACTACATCCAGACTGGGACCTCCTGTACTATGACGTTTCAAATGGTTTGTTGGTATATTGTATGTCAGACTTCAAAGAATGTAATAAAGCATTTGATTTATTCAGTTTTTGATAAATAATAGATTTTTATTTATTTATTTATTTATTTTTATTTTTTTCAGAATAGCTCGATGCAATCAGCTGGGCTTTATCAATTTTCATCATAAGCTCCACTGACTTTAATTGCCCACTGCAGACTGCATAATTAAACTATTTGATTTAATTCCAAACCTTTTGAATTAACATTAGAATTAAGTAAATAACAATTGGACCTTTTCGTCCTGAAAAGTGTGTTAAACTCAGAAGTCTTATCTAAATTGAAATGATGAAAGACAAACAACTCCAGAAAGGATTTAGTGCCTGTTTTAGAAAACAATTTAAGCATATTGAGTCCTTCCACACTGGAGCATTTAGGGAAGCACACATTAGATACTGTAGAGTTGTAGTTTTGCTGAGGTGCCCCCCTCTCTCAATAGAGAACCATTTTACATGGTCAGAGGACTTTGATTCTGGTTGCTGAATGGTCCTTTTCAGCTGACACTCTCGCTTTCAAGCAGCAACAGCGACAGATATATAAAAGCAGCTCTTCAGGCCTCAGAAAATATTTTGGGAAACCAAAATAGCCTGGCACTTATGAGAGAAGGAGAAGGACACTTTTTTTCCCCTCAATGTAACTGGAATGGCGACAGGCTGTATATCTGCCTGTTGAAATCTCGTTGGAAGAAGAAAATGTTTATTTTTTTTCTTCTTGGCCACAACTTAGAAACCCAAGGAATCGGCTGTCCTCCTCTCCCCACACTCTGATGGCTCAGTGTTGTTGTTTCAGTCGTCGGGGCGGGATTTGGGGGGTGCTTGGGTAGGGGGTTGACTGACTCTAAAAGTGGCTGAGGTTTTCCTATGGTCCTGTTTGAACACAGCAAGACCATCCTGTACAGAACCCAGCCCAACACCAAGTGAATCCCGCTCAGAGAGAGAGGAGACGCCCTATAGTCTAACCGTCTCTGTCAAAATATTTGTTCCACATACATGGTCACTGTGCGAGCCGGTGTACGTGTGTGTGTGTGTGGGGGGGTGGGTGCATGTGTTGAATAGGACGATCAGTGTTGCTTAATGTGTTGGCACAGCTCTGGCAGTCTTTGCCACACACACATTCAATCCTCTCACCTTAGCAGGACGAGAGTACGTCCGTCCCTGTCCACACACACATTAGCCCCCTGGTCAGACCACCCAGGCATGAGGAGAACCATGAGAAGGCCACTTTATGCTCCCAGACAGCCCAGTACAACCACAGTGGCGCCCCTCTAACACCCATCCAGCCACCATTACCCACAAAGTTTGGTGTGTCTGCCAGCGCACGGGCGCGTGCTTCATCCCTCCGCGTTGACAAATGTGTGTGGATGGATTAGTGACTCTTCTCTTTATATTCTGCTAACCACAGGCTCCAACACATTTAACTTGCCTAATTTAGTCAAATGACTCCAGTTCCGCATCAGACGGTTCACATTTGCTGCTTCCTTCAAGTTAGCTTTGCGTCCTGCCTCGGCCAGTGCTTCACGGCTTCCATGGTGTGTTGACAGAGGCAGAATAGCAGGAGACTGTCTAACATTTATATATGATGTTTGTGGCTACCTTGGTTTGGTTGGAAATCATAATGCAACCACGTCTACTTTGTTCTATCTCTCCTGCAGTCCATCAGCCCACCAAGATGGAAATTCCCAAGGACAAATTAGCCTCATGTGTTAAATAATGATTAGACAATTGACTGAGCGCAGCTTGGCTTGTTTTCTATCAGCCTTAGAGTTTAATTGAGCTTGTGTTCCTGCCTATCGTGCCATAAAGCTGCAGTGTCATCATCCCTGTGCGTGTAGTGCCAGCACATTTGCCATTTGTTTGTGTTCAGTTTCAATTCTTTGTCTGCAATTGAAAAATCGCCCCCGACATCTTCTTTGATTGCAGTGACATTCCTGGTACGGGGGGAGGAGACAAGAGGGAAGTGCACCAGCAAATCTGGAGAAGCATGAGTCACTTTCTGTGATGCTCTTCCAACCAAACCTCCCACTGCGTCACGCACACCATGGCAGTCTTTGATTGATGACTGCTGCTGTTGTCGGACCACCTTCCTATGATCTTTTAATAAAGTTTGTTTTTAAACCAAGAGAGCTGGTTAGACACGTTGAATTGATGGAATTACAAGCAGCACAGACTAATAAGCTGAATGTGTAAAAGGCTTGTAGCCTTTTAAAACGTTGAGCAAAACATTTTGATCATCTATCTTCTTTCCCACTTTAGAGCTTATGTAATCTTGGACAGAGAACTTTGTAAAAAAAAATAATAGCCTTTTCAAAAGTCTTCCAGACTTTTTCTAATGACTTTGGCAGTTTAGTTAATTTTTTCGTTCTGCTTTTAAACCGTCTAATGAAGAGAATCCAAATGCAGCAAATACAAATTGAAAGCTGCCATATAGTTTTTTGACTGCAAGAAAAGTTTTTAACTAACAGATCTTGAAGAATGACTTCACTGCTACTAAAATACAATTTCATGTTTATCAAACAATGCTTCTTTAATGTTTCCCTTTGTTTCCTGTGAAAAAATGGTCAAATCAAAGTTTATAACTTAGGATTAAAGGATTTTGTCTACCACCAAATCGATTAATAGGTAAAACATAAGTGTTTTCGCATACAAACATGTTAAGGAGATGTAAATATGCTGGTCGAAAACCAGTTGGAGGCTGAAAAAGCAGAACTAGGCTTTTTATTTATAATGCAACTGGCTCAGTCAAAATCTAGAGCCAAATCCAATTGAAAGTCTGCTGCCAGGTTTAAAATACTTTAAATGTTCACTGGCACTTGCTGCTTACTCTGACAGTTTGGGCTGCTTTTTAAAAACCTGTAGAGCATTTGGTTGGAATGTTGCTTTTAAGAAATGCACCAAGATACTAAAACTGTATTAAAAACATGGAAGAATAGTCCTTCTTCCTTTCATTTCCAGACATCTTTTAGATGTATCTTTATTGTGTTATTACCAACTGATTTTTGGTTCAAAATCTCTTTTACCAACTTTAAGAATGTTTCATATGCTGTGTTTAAAAGTGGTCAGAAGTGGGAAATAGGGAGGGATTGGTAAGGAAAATAGGAAATATAAACTGTTGCCACGACTCACCATTAGGATGATGAAACCACCAGTGTGAGCCGCCCATTAAGGGACAGAGCCCTCTATTTATTTTCCCTTCTTGCCCTCCGATTGGCTGGCTGAGGTGTTGCGGCCATCGAGCGGAGAGCTTCCCCTCCAGAGCCCGATGACAGATCTAAAGGATAGCTTGCTATCCGCCTTGTTACGAATAACTTCCTTTGACATGCTTGGGCACGCTGACAATGTTTTGAGTGAAAACAGCTTTCAGGGTTGGATGGGATACAAGCTTTCAACCCCTGGGGTGGGCTACTTCTTCAACTGCTGCTTTTATTCCTATAAAGAAAGAGAACAAGAGGGACCAGAATGAGACGGGCAGACCCCCATATAAGACTGGGATTATGGATTGACAGAGAAGAATCATGAACAAAAGCAGTCTGAAGTGGCTTTCCACTGTGACGCAGGCCTGTGTGTTTTGAAAGGCATCCAGGAGAAGGGAGGAGACCAGCTGGAGAGCAGAGGTGTGTCATTGTTGACACAGACGGAAAAGAATGCCTGGACAATCTCCCTCTGTTTCTGTGACTGGATCCACGCTCTGTGGTCTGGACTGTTTGTTCAGAGGCCACTTCAGCTCCTTGCATGTGATCCGTGTCACAGGCTCAGACAAGCTTTGTGTCTGCTCTCTGTTGTCCAGGTCTGAAATCATTAAGCAGAACATGTCATGTTGCTTTGCTCAAGTCACAAATCTCACTGTTGGCATGGAAGCTTTGCTGCTGTTTGCTCATTTTTAACTTTTCCCTGAATCACTTTTTAGAGCTGCTGTCCAGAGAGAGCTTAGCAGCTCTTATTGTTAATGCCAAGCCCATCTGACTTTCATTTTCTTCCAAATAATAGAATTACAGAATGCATAATTATTACTTTCTTACTATATTTCATCCCTTTTTACAGTTTGTTTTTGCTTAAAAAAGTACAGTTCACTGGCTTTAAAGAAACAAAAATGTAGTTGGGAGAACTGTGTGTGGGGCTGAGGGTAACTTCAGCTGTTAACCACTCATAAAAGAAAATTAAATAAAAAAGCACCATTGCATCCTGTAAAACATTGCAAAGGTAAAACTGGTATTAAGCCTAAGCAATAAATAAGACTGAACAATGCTTGCCTTTTGGCACAATAAGTCGAGCCAATAAATAATTAAGAACATTTTACTATGGCTTTAAATATGTATGACATCAGTTACTTGTAGCTTAGATTACAACACTGACCCATCATAATCCCTAGGCCAAGCTACCTTTCACATTGAATACTTTACCCTGCTTCAGTAGATCTGCTTTAAACTGGTTTCTGCAGGACATGTTGACATTTGAATAAGCTCAGCTGGAGCAGGGACATATATAAAGCAAAAAGGATAACGGTTCCCGACCCCCGGATTGACAATGACTTTATTAACACTTGAATTGAGAACACAAATAATTCACACTGTCTGATGTGAGATCTTTACAGTCGTTCTGAGATTTCAGCTACAGCTACGAAGGTGCATCCCTGTAAATAAGAGGGTTTTACATGTTTTATGTATCATCTGTAGACTTTGGGGTGTACTTACCAGCATGTAGAACCGCCTATAAAAACCACAAACCTTTCTAGCCATTTTCTTTCCAACTTCATCAGTTTCCTACATGGTTGTGTTCACAGTATAGTTTTAGTTACTTGAGATTTGTAAACATCTGAATGACTCTTTTGAGCACCTGGGAACCTGATGACAAGTACATGTCAAACTGATAACAATACATTGGTTGGTGAAAAACTACTCAAAGGGAAAGAGTTGGAAAAAAAGGAGTATAATGAAATTTCACCAGGATATCAATGTGGTTTTGCATCCTCCATAAAATATAAATGATCTCAAGCAAATCTCTCCAAATTGTTCTTAAAAACAAACAACACTGTATTTTATTCTGCTCATCGCTTGCAGTTTTTTTTTTAGCTGTGTTTTGATGCCAAATATTACTGCCTGCATGGATGATCAGCATTGTCATAAATTTGACTCCTGGCTCCCAGCACAGCATTTTCATCAGGTTTAGCCCAAGGCTTTGACTAGGCCATCCCAACATATCAGTTTCTCTCTTTCTCATCTTTGCTGTAGTTGATTTGCTTTGGTGTTTGGGATCTGTTTCAAAACATGTTTGGGCTGAGCTTCAGCTGTCAGTCAGTATACTGAGGACGTGACTAAGCAACTCCAAGGTTCCCAGGTTGCAGTGCTAGTTGATACGCTATTGACTGGCATTTGCAAAGCATTCATTTGCCTTGGTGCTGCTAGGCTGGACCCCCAAGAGTGGAGATAAGGAAAATAATGTAAACATTATTTTCTGCTGTAGTGTCAAGACAATTTACTGTGTGTGTTCATGCATATTACGGTATATTTGGTGTTTGAACTATCAACATAGGCCATTTCAGAGGAGGTTTTAAGTATTTGCAGATTTCAGTTACTCATCCACTCTACATGCAATGCTGCAAATATATTTCTTTGTACAAATTGTTCTCTTGCCTAAGTATTGGATCATTATAAAAATTAAAAAAAACAACTAATAACCGATGTACGATTTGAGTTAATTAATTTTGTCCTCTTCTATTTTTACACTTTTATATTCACTTTTCATCAGCCGCCCTTTGGGATGAGTCCTCCTGATCAGGCCCCTTTGGAGCATCGTTATGTTCCCCTCAATTGCCTAATCAGAGGAGATGGTAAAATCAATGCCTTGGAAGGATCCTAACAGGAATCTGAAATGAACACCCACACATAGGATCAATGCGACTCTTGACTCATGCGTTTCTGCATGCAGGCGTGAAACGCTGGAGAGGTTCGACCTTCGCCAGGTCAGCAGCGCTTGCCGCTGGGGCTGGATTGGATCACTTTTGGGAAATGATGGGGCGGGGGGCAGGGAGGGTGTTAATTAGAGGTTGCAGACTCGCAGAAGGATTTGACAGAAATCAGGGCTTAATTTTTACACCAATCTATTCATTGTATGAAAAGAAAACCGATCTTGTGAGATCAATCGCAGTCGGCATGAAGAATGTGTGAGGTAAAGTGAAGGAGCATTGATTTAGTTCACTGCAATTATATTGGAAACCAGAGGCAATAAAAAACATCTTGATGGAGCCGATGGAGGGGGATGAATCCCTGCGATCTGAGAGATAAGATAAGCAAAAGACTGAAACAAAACCACATGGGTGAGGAGTGAGGAAGAGTGGCTTGTCACTGTCTCTGCACCATCTGGTCCCCATCACCTCTGCCTTAACTTCAGTGATGTCACTCTGGAAGGAAGATGGTACCAATTAGAAACAGATTGGAGACATCTCCTGAACAGACACGTGGGCTCACTTCCAGGCCTCCGTATCAGTAGTTTATTAAAATCGGTGGGTCATAAACTTATAAGGTCACCACCTTTGACCAACGGGGCCAAGTGTGTTTATAATAATTCATTAAACACTGATGTTGTTGTGGCTTACAGTGTCGTGACTAGACTTTGTAGGTTTGTGGTTGGGCAAACCGATCAGATTTTTAAAGCTTTTCTGTTCCGCCAGGAGCAAGACGAGCAGCGCTGGCTCTCCTTTTATTTCTTTATCAGGACTGGAGACGGCTCAGGCACTTTCCCAGAATCTGTCAGGACTGGGCGAGCGCAACGCTTCATCCATCACAGGAGCCGGCTCCACAGGCTTTTCATTTTACCAAGGGGGAGGCCAACTTCTGAGGCCAGGCCCATTAAGTCTTCACATTCGTGTCCCAGCGCCTGTCATTTGGCTCGCATCAACAAAAACACTCTTTCATTTTCGCTGTTTCTCATTTTTCCTCTCTTTTCAATTTATCTTTATTTCTGTTTTTTTTTTTTTTTTTCCAGATTTTTTTCCCCCTCCCTCTGCCCTCTGTCGCTCCATCACTTTTCTAACGTCTAATGAGGACAGAGTTTGTTTTGAAAGTAGTGACGTGATGTTGAGGTTGAAGCTGCAAATGAAGTGCACATTTTGAGGATAGGTAAGAGCTGTGATGTGAGTTCCCAATAAACCAGCATGTTGCCCTTTGAAGGCCAAATATCAGATTTTAGAGCCATGAAACCTTTAAATATTGAAAGTAGAAAACAAAAATAAATTATAATTGCCCTTTCCGTTGTTTTTCAAAGCAGATGAGGAATTTTAAATACACCTTTTAAAAACAGATGAGCCTTTGTTAACCATACCTTATAAAAAACAGGACATGAATGCCATATTAGGATAATGACTTGTCACTTGGATCAGCAGTATCCAATAGAACATTCTTGAAGAGAGAAAACAAGCTGTTTCAATCATTTGCCAAAGTGCACATTTACAGACATACTCACACATAAGTGCTCACAACGAAGCACTTTTGCATATCTATGTAGGGTGCTGGTTTAAGGGGTCTCTAATCTATTGCTATCGGGCAACATTTCTCCCAACTTTCTCCCCCAAACCTCAAAAATCCCAATGTAGATTTTCATTTAATGAACTGAAATATGAGCTGGAAACTTTTGCAATAACTACTTTTCTTTCAGGTCGACATTGAGTTCTTCAATAAAACATAAGGTCGGTGTTCAGATTATATACAGTCACCTCTTTGACAACTTTCCTTTTTCTTTTCTTGCTTCCTGAACGATCCTGACATATTTTAAAAAGAAAATATCTGGATTTACTAAATTGTCAGTAGGGCTATTAAAAACCATTTCACTGTGTGTCTTTCGGAAAAGACCAAACCCAAGCCTGACACCGATGACAGTAAGATTATTCCTTGGAAAGGACCCGATACCTCAACTACTTTTTCCTCTTCATCTTTGGCAGCTTTTTCAAAATTGCTTCTAGTGTCATGGCCAGTCATTCCACATTTTTCCCTAAAGGAATCTGATGACTCAAAGCAATTTAGCCCTCATTTTGTCTCTGTTAGAAATTGCAGTCAGGCCATAAATTTTGTATGATAGCATGAGAGCATTTGTTTTAAAGGCGACACAGCATTGTCTCTGAACAACACACACTTAATGTTGAGATTAAGCAACTTCCCAGGAGTAAAACAAAACACCCAAGAATGGGTTTCTTTTGGGATGTAGCTGTTTCTAGTTGTTTCTGTGACTCTTCCTGCCCTGAGTTTTATTTTCAGGGGGAAAGAATAAATACTCTTGATCCCAACATACTTTGCTTGGGATCCAACATTTTTACCTCTAAAACACTGAATCTGAACTTTTAGAGTTTGTATGAGGTTGTCTGTCATACAATATATCAATAAAAACTAGTAGCCCAGTAACACTTTTCATAAAACACTTTCAAGCCAACCCTAACGTAGCTCCCACCCATTCAAGAGCCAATTAAACAGAACCAATGTGTGGAAAACGAAAGCCTGCATTTATAGCTCATCATGTTGCATCCAGTTTGTTTTGTTTTTTTTAAAAGGATATTTCATGCATCCACTTTTTTTTATCAGCACTTTATTTTGTTCTAAGACCTAGATGGATTAAAATAGATGTATTAAATATATATCTCTCTGTACAATTACTCTATATATTAACTGAGATACTAACTGAAATAAATTAACTTTTTGGTCATGTTTTTATTACTGAGAAGCATCTATATTTATTATGTAGGCCAATAAGTTCAGTTTCTATCTTATTCACAACTTTGTACTGGTTGATCAGATTCAATCCCAATAAAATGTATTGAAGTTTCTGACAAAATGTAAACAAAGTGACTTATAAAATGCATACAAAGTCTAAGGGGTATGAGTACTTTTGTAAGACATTGTATCTTAATTAAGTAAACTGAATGATTAAACATCAAAGCATCACGGCTGGTTTAAAAGCACGTCTGCATAGAAATTAAACCTCCTCCAGCTTATCATTGCAAAACACCTTATAAACTGTGGTTAATCTGTAGTATTTCTGTTGTATGTGATCTGATTCCACCCACAGCTCCCAGTTAATTAGACATGATCGTACACGACCGGGGTTGGGTTTTACTCTTTTCTCATTTACATGTCGCCCTTATGGCTGTGCCAAGCAGACGTTCTTGGCTCTGCACATAAATCTGCCAGTCAAGAGGCACTCAAAGTAAACATGCTGAGCATTCTTGCGAGTTGTGCTGCAGTGCATGGTGTTCTCACACGTTTCTTTGTGTGTTTTGTAGTAGTAGTTGAGTCAAGAATTGCTCCATGCCCTGTGAAGTCTCAGAGTATTCAGGGATCAGTGCTCAGCAGGTCGTTTAATTCCACTCTTTTTCCATTTAGGCGGTAGGAGCAGACAAGCTTTCTTCAGCAGTCTTATTGCCGCCTCTGACTCATTCTTGTCTCTTATCCTTCTCCACCAGTCGTACCTCCATCCAGGAAGGAAGCAGTTGTTGCTAAACGGTCTGCTGCCTTGTTTCATTATCTGAAAACCAGCCACAGAGGCAGTAGGGGGGAGTTGTCGGTGGCTTTATCTCCACCTCAGTGTTTTCTTGGAATAAAGCGAACTTTTAGTGCTTTAACTTTTGAAACTTCTTATTTACGTTCTGCATTGTGGCTAATTCTTTCTCCTCTGTTTTCCCTTGAGCTTTTTAAGGTGTTTACATAAAGAGCATATTGAATTTGTTACAGGGCCCCATGTCTCATTTCCACTTGGCTCTGGCAAAATAAAAGGATAGGACCCCAGATTAAAACATATTTTTTAAATTATATGATAATTAAACCAATTACAATCTGTTTATGGGCCCGTGCCTGGGTTATGGCCACTTTGGGCATGCCATCGAACAATGTGGATCTTGTTTGGCTGCCGTTTGAAGCGGTTTGGCTGTTTTAAAGGATCTCGCTTAACTGCAGCTCCTAGGTCGTGGGTTTTTGAAGCCGTAGTGCACGCTCAGCCGCATTGAGCTTCTGGGATCCCAAGGGAAGCATCATCAAATTCAACTGAAAAACAAAAACCCACTGCTTTATATTTTGTCAACCATATCATACATACAATCTTAAGTATACCGGAGCATGAAGCAAATTTTAATGCCAGGCAAATGTAACCTGAAGTGAATACAACAAATATTTTAATATGAGGATTTTATTTATTTGATAAGTCACACTCAGCTGAGTTCAAGCCATTCCCAGTCCTCCTTATCACCATACCTACAAAGTAAAGAAATCTCTCCAGTAAAAGCTATCTAGCAACATAAAGTAGGCAAAATGTCATCCCCAATCTAAAGAAAACAAAGAAGAGATAATGAACAAATTCAATTAAACCAATGTTTCTGGAAAGGGTCACAAACCCATTCCTAAGACTTTGGGGCTCTGCGAAACTGCACTGGGAACCAATATCCACAACATGGAGCAGCTAGTCTGCCAAAATTACTCCAAGAGAGCATCAACAACTTATCCGAGAGGTCACAAATGGACACGCAATGGAAAGCTTTGTTAAGCAATGACATGACTTAAAGGACAATGCTTCAGTATAGTTGAAATCGAAACAATTCTGCAAACAAAATTTGGCCAAAATTGCTCCACAGCAACATAAAAGACTCATTTTTGATTATCACAAATGCTTGGTGGCAGGTGTTGCCTCCAAGCAACAACTGCCACCAGTTGTTGCAACCATCAAGGTTGGCACAAGTTATTAGCCTTATTGGGTAAATACCTTTTCATATAAGTTTGTTGGGATTTTTTTTTTTTTATCAAAGAATGAACTCATCATTTGAAAACTGTATTTACCCAGGTAAAAAAAAGGAACATTCCACCATTTGTTTTATGATGGACCTTCCACAAACTCAAAACTTATGTTATTTTACATATAAGAACTTTATTGAAATTCTTTTTGTCTTTATTTGCATTTAAAAATGCAAATAAACTTTTATTTCAAAACTTCCTCTCTCTCACCGTGTTGCTCCTTGGAATGAACAAAGTCGACAAGAAAGCTTCACTTCAGAGCCTCTCCTCTCGTTCGTTTCAGAGAAGGCTTTCACAAACCGCTGGTAAAAATGTTTGTCTCAAGTTAATGGTTCTCTCCTCACACTTGAGACCAAACAGAACAAACAAAAAGCACTTATGTCAAACGGCACCCTTCATTACATAGGAAAGGGAATATTTTATTAACTCTAAATAAGCCCCACACCTATCGTAAACACCTATATTACTGTAATGCTATCATTAAATGAGCGAAGAGGAAGCCTTTCAGTCTGATAAACAGCAAACAGCTTTCCATTTGCCTCTGACTAAAATGATTTAATGGCCAGAATGAATCAGTGAAATTAAGCTGTTGATTCAGTTCCAACATATAAGCGGCCTGACCTCAGCCAGTAGGAATTAGATGTATGTTCCTGTAACTTCAGTGGCTACAACTTGGGAATGTTTTGAAGTTTGGACAGCTATTTGAAGTAGAGTACCAGTAATAGGAAATGGACCTGTGTGGTGTACATTTGGAGGGGAAATATGTGTTTGAGGACCACATTTTACTATACAAAATGCTGTGTGTCCTTAACAACAGCATTTCATATCTTTGTCACCTTCAGAGCTAGTTTCTTGGGCAAAATCTTTTTGCTTCTTTTTTAAGCTCTAAACCTTTTTTAAAGCACAATTAATACATATGAGAGGAATATTCTGTGAACAATGGTCTTTTGTCAAAAAGGACAAATTTAGGTATCAGAAACAGAGCTTAATATTCAACTAAAACCCTAGTTTTATGACTTTTCTTTATTTCTTCATCAGTAATTTGATGTGATGGACTTGAGAGAAAAAGACAAGAGACATATACTACAAAGATGTGTAAACAAGTGGCTGGATCGCAAAAACAACAAAAAAAAAAAAAGCAAGAAAAAAAATCTTATGATTTCACTGAAAACCAGCTCAGGTAACCGGGCCCAAAATAAGTCTTTAGTTTATTGCTGATGAAAAGAACATAATGGCATCAAAATTCAAAATAAGAAACTGAAGTACTAAAACCCGAAGAACTGAACAGGAACCAGGATGAGCAGAACAGTAGAATCCATTTAGTAAAGAAACAAAACTGAAGGATTAAATACCGATAAAGTGCTATTCTGGGAGACAAGGATTCGCTTAATCCAATAAACAGAATACGCTGCAGCTAAAGGGTGAAACACATCAAAGCTTGGAATGATAATAAATGATCATAGAATGATAACGACTGAAAAGTAAAAAAAAAAATGCGATGCAATGTGATAGAGTAACTCAAAGTCCATGGATCACAACTCCAAAATCATTGCAAGGACTTTTGATGGACATATTTTGTGGCCATCTCACCCAGAACCAGCTTATGATAGAAAAAACGTGAGAGAAACCAGTCTGCTTAATGAAGGTGCTCAGAGCTCATGGAGGGACTCAAACATTTCCACCACAATAAGGTAGCAAGTCCTAAAGAAGAGCAGTTTTCACCTTTTGTTTCTGTTTTAGTTAAAGCTAAAAGTAACTAAATTTGACGAAAGTTCATAAACTATCAAACAAATTTGATTCAATTTTTTAGTTTAGCATTAAATAATAATAATAATAAACTGATCAAAACTCATTTTAGGAAGAAATCAGCATCAGCTACAGTCTCAGCCCAAAGTTGTTACTTTTCATTTATCAGGCATAAACTCATCAGGATAGTGTTAGAAATGGTTTCTCTCTTTGCCTGCAGCGCCTCTCTTTCAGCCTCATGACCCACAGCTCAAAGTTGTTTGTTTCTTATTCCCATCGTTTATATTCTGACTGTGCTAAATACAGTATGTGCACATCTGAAAGGCTTCCTTTCTGGTGGGTCAGGTGGCAACCCAGTGAACTTTTCCACCTAAACTCGACATTGGACGAATAAATGAACTCCTGGTCTTAAAGCAGCTGTTTCAGAACACCCTACCACCCCGTGCTGACATTGTTTGATCACCATGAAGACTGGATAAATCTAGGCACAAACAGAAAATGTTCTATTTTAACTCCTTAGTTTGTAACTACCAGCTTTAACAATCTCACAGTTCCAGATTTGCACATTGTAACACCAAGAAAAAGGAAGTAAAATGGTTTTCTGTGCATCACAAAGGGAGCACTGATCCCCTAAGAGATTAACTTAATTTATGGTTGCACACAATTGATTAAAGTGAGAAACACATGGGGAAAAGGTCATATGATCAATATTTTTAAACATCTCAAACATTTCTGCTCATGCCTTTAGAGAAATTGTTTGTAAGAAAAGCTTTCTTTGAGTGACATGTAAGACATTCTTCAAATCAAAAACAGTATAAATCAAAAATAATTCAACTGTGCACAAATTGAAGAAGTAACTATTTACTCAAAGCCTGATTTTCAGTGTGTTCAAGACTGTCTCAAACCAGACCTGTATAAATTGAGATAATTGTTTAAATGTGCTGTTTTCCAACATTGAGGAAGGTTTTGGTTGTGTAATTGCTTTCTTTTCCACTTCTTTGATCTATCATCCTTTTCATGTGTTACTAACTAGCACAATGGAATTATTTTTGTTTGTAGTTTATTATGGATTCTACATTTTTAAAATGTTAACATTTTAAAGTGAAGTTTTCTAAAAACACGAAACTACTTGAAACAGTGACTGTGACACTTTAACTGTAAATAACTCTTAAGTTTTGTTTCTCATAAAAATTTGTAAAAATGTATCATTACCTTCTGCATTTGCAGATTTTATATGCACATCAGTTTCCAATGCAGCTTGTTTACACTTACTGCTAGTCAGCCTCCTTGGTCTTTTAAGGCAAAATTATTTATTTAGTCTGATGATTGGTGACAGCCTTACCTTGTTTATGAACATGTTAGTTATCACCACAATAAGTGGAAACATTGAACAGTGAATTGGTCTAAGCCATGTAGAGATGTTTTAGAACCACGTTTGTTACTCGATAATTGTAATTAAAAGATAATTACATTGTCACCTCATTGCATTTTCAGAACATAGCACACTTTGTACCTTTTTTAGATGTCTGACTTGTGAGTTGGGGTTAAAATCGTCACATCGCAAAGTGGGACAATTATTTTAGCAACAGGACACTAGGATTAACAATTACAAAGGTTTATCTTGCTATCACCATAAGCTCAGGATGGCAAGGGAGGTAAATTAAAAAAAATACTGCTGTGGGCCGGTTTCCTGGGAACTATGTTTGAGTGCATTGCATCATAGGCTCATTAAAAATACATTTTTAATAAAGTTTTGACAACCCTTACCCTAAAGATGGGTCAAGACTAAGCCTTTAAGCTAGATAATTATTCAAAACACATCATCAAATCAACATGAAAATGGTTCACCAGATACAAACTCAACCTTCTTTCATAGCCGTGTCAGTCCACAACCTAAATCCTAATGAAAACCTGTGACATGTTTGTTTTCTTTTCTATTGCCACATCCAAGCGTGCCGCAGTAACTGTGACGTTTTGGTTTAGTGTAAGTGAAGACATTTCTAAATATTGTGGTAAGGAACGTTTTAGAAATGAAAAAATACAAAGGTCATTTGAGAAATGTTCTTTTCACTGAAAATCAAGGCTAAAACCCCACATGTTTAGAGTTGCCTTTGATTCATAACTCTAACATTGATCAATAGATCTGATGTATATTTGCTCAATGATTGTGATGATGGCATTTGAGAAAATGTGATGTTTATTGCTGTTTCATAATTGATTACTATATTATGTTTTTATTGCATAAATCACTTTGAACTGCCTTGTTGCTGAAATGTGCTACACAAATACATTTGATTTGACTCTACTTTTTGCATGTGGAGTAGACCTATAAGCCTCAAAGCTGACGTGTCCCTGCTAATCCACTGTAATTTGCATACAGAACAAAATTTTGTTTGGGTGACCCAGCCCATGAGAAGACTACATGCAGTTCAACTGGTTTGAAACATTTATGGCAGCACTGCAGGTCATTGTGGTATAGATAGTTTCATGAGATACTGTTTTCTCGAGTGGAATCCTTTCCTTCACAGAATAAATGAAAGCTACTTTGTGGTGAAGTTGTTTGCACTGTTGCATTGTATCAAGAAGGTCCAGACTCTTTTTTTTTTTTTTTTAACAGAATTGCATTTTCTTCCATTAGGTTATCTCCAGGTACACTGGGTTCATCCCACATGACTGCAGGATTCTTTGTCCTGTGATGATGTGTGATATTGTCACTGTAGAGGCAGTGGTGAATGAATTTATGTTAAGGCCTTTTGCATCTTTTTGTGGGGGAGCGACAAGGTCCCTTCATGTGTTTCTCAAATGGAGTTTGAAGGAGGTGGTGGTTTATCTCTGCCCGATTTCAAGTTGATTTCTTATATGAGCCTAGATTTATTACATACTATGTTTTATTAAGCTGAAAATGGCTCTTTTCTGTGCATTTCACAACACAGACTTTTTTGTGTGTTAGGTTAAATTTTGGTTTTAAAATGGTGCATAAGGGTACGTATTCACAGCACTTCACTTCTGTTATGTTATAGGGGTGTCCATCTCATTTTCATTTTGGGCCAAATCAACATGACATTCTGCTACTTGCAGCAGAATGTAACGAGAAAACTAACCATAGACAAGCGGTTAATTAATTACTGCCTGTCTCCGTACTTCATGAGTATTCCTTAAGACAAAATAATATTGTGCATCTTTTCACATTGATGTAATTTGGCAGCATGCTGATAAATTGATTTGATTTGATCGATAAAATAATACTCAAACACACAACTGTTATGTTGAAGGTTTTATTTATGACCTCAGATAGGAACAATGGTTCATTTTTCACCAAGACAACAACCTAAAGTGCATGGCCAAGATATCCAAGGCTTCAGAATCGCTCTCTGGATGTTCTGGAGTTCAAGCCAGAGTTCATACTTGAATCCTATTGAATATCTCTGACAAGATCTGAACATGGCTGCACAGACATCTCCATAACCGGATGGAGATGGAGGAGTGCTGCAAAAAAAAATACAAAATTTGACCAAAATGCCTAAAGATTGGCGAGCTGAGCTTCTGGCATCAGATTTAAGGCTCTAATTGCTGCCAGAGGGTGGATCAACAAAGTGTTAAGCAAAGGACGTGAATACTTACACAAATGTTATTTCTTGGTTTTCTATTTTTAATAAATATTCAAAATGAAGAAAAAAGTTTCCTCATTGTCATAATGGGATAATTGTTTGTAGAATTTTGAGGAAAGAGATTCATTTAACACAATTTGTAATAAGGCTGTGACATAACAAAATGTGGAAAAAGTGACACGATCTGAACACTTTCCGGATGCACTGCATGCCGCCTGTGTTATGGAAAAAAGCAGTAATAGAAAATTAAATGAGCACCGATGTACATGTATGACTATTTGTTTTTCTTTTTTTTTTGTAATTTTGCAGATAAATGCAACACAACACTAAATCATGGCATTCCCTTCACATATCAACTGTATTATTTATGTATTCAGTTTTCTCATTCCTCCATAAATCTGTCCACTGCCTCCAATATTCCTGCAGACACAGCGTTACTGTAGCAACACACGGCACGGAAAGCCCTTGTTTAATTTTGAATATCAAACAATCTGTTTCATGCCAACAAGGAACCCGCATGCCTTTATGTGTGGCGGGCGGGCGGCACTCCTGAGCATGCATCCATGCCTCTGGTTAACCATTATCTCGCATCAGGTTTAGCATGCAAGGCTGCATGCCAAATCCGGACTTCCAGAGAGTTGTTGCTGTGGAGAGTATTTGTTTGTGAGGCAGGGGTAAGAGGTGGGGGTTGGGTCGTCTCCGGTGGATTTGTTGCATTAGAAGTAGTATCGCTGTTTCTGCTCGAGGAGCGTATTTTTAACTGTCAGCACTAAATGCCACATTCAGCCATAGCGCTGCTGCTCCCACCCACCTCCTAACCTCAACCAGAGTACCTTTACTTCTGTGTACACAGCACCACAGGCACGCATGCCAGCTGTTTACATAAGCACACATACACTCAGACATTCACACATTCTTAAAATGCAAGTATCCAGCAGGCCTTGCACACACCAACAGATACATATCACATCTATATAAACTCAGTCTCCATGAAAACATATTCATATTTGCAAATGTAGTCACACAAACAGAGTCTTCTCTTCACAGACGTTGGTATCGTGTGATTTTTTTTATTTTTTTGCCCGGGCCTGTCTCATCTGTTGGCAAGTTGGAGGCATGAAACGCAAAACAAACAGCGCCCACACATCGAGCAGCCGCCCGGCGATATGGCACAGAGCGGAGAAACGCAGGGGCTGAGCAGCAGCCGAGGAATGCAGACGTATAACTTGTCTTTAAAAATAAATACTGCCGCAATTAAACACTCTCCTTCTCACCTTCTGTCTCGTAAGATTGTGGAGATAATGGGTGGCACGACGCGATGATATCTCTGAGAGCCAGCCAGAGAGCTATTAATCATTTTGGTGAGACAGCTTTACGACTTTTAATGAATTTCTCCCACGCCACATGCGAAATATTCCGTCTTAGCCAGAGGGATGTTTTTGTCTCCAGGCTGAAATAAGAAGTTATGCAAAGTCTGCAACGAGATTTTTGGAGACGGAGCTGTGTAACAGCAGACAGCATTGTTATTTTCCAATACATATGCTAACATTGCATCATTTTTCAGCCATCTCTGGATGCCTGTGAGTCTGCACGGTGCTAATGAATGAACGGAGGGGAGTTGTGGCTGAGCAGCTCTGTATTTTTAGGGCTGTGTGCCTGTGGTCTCTGTGGCCTGTCCCAACCAGAGGAGCCATGGGGGGATATTTTTGGCCACAGGCTGAGCTGAGTCCAGGGCCACACAGAATCGCTGACAGACTCAGGCAAGGAGGAAGGAGGGGATGTTTTCCTATTGGGAGGAAACCAGGCCTGATTATGAAACGGTTAAAGTGAAACCAAGAGCAAAGGCAGAGAATTGTCTGCAGCAGAGGTGTGCAATTTTAAATCACTGACATCTAATAACTTCCCCTCAAATGTTTTTGTTTTTGTTGGGGGTTTTTTATCTTGCCTCCCAGCAGACAGATGAGGGACTCATTGAGTTTGAAGAAAACAATACATGGTCTAATGAATCTCAATTTTATCTGAAACATTAGATAAAAACCTAGGATCGTCCAGCTGCATCGATGGTTTAGGCTGGTTCAGGTGTGGAAAACATTTTATTGGTATTTTTGAATGCCTTTCTACCAACTTAGCGTTTTTTATACACTGCAGCTTTCCTGAGTATTGTTGCTGATCATGTCCATCCCTGATCAGCAATGCTGGAGGATTCTGCAAAGACATTGACTTGAGAAATTTGTCCGGTACAACATTGCAAGGAGGGATTGATGCAAAGTGGATAACTCAACATGATTGGTTGTCCCTCCTTACAATTGGCATTGTAACTTTACCTATAGTATTTCTGCATGATTCAAAATAAACTGGACTTGGTTTTCGTGCAGACTGTCTTGAGATACAATTCTGAACTTGCTCCATATAAATATGCTGAACTGAATTGAGTTGAGTTGATTTGTTAAAGGGGAGATTGTCAACAAGCGTTTATGCTGCATTTATTTTAATTTGTTGTTTTGAATTACACAAATTGTCTTGTCTGACCAGCTTTTAGCCAGTTAGCATTATAATTATTTCTATTTACTACGTTGCAGAGCCTTAAACCTCATGTGAGGATGTGTTTGCGTTTCTACAAACTAATGGTGACATCTGTCAGCAATAGGTAAAGGGATATTTCCTCTAATATTTTCACAAGATCTCACTTCAAAGACTCTGAATTACACTTTTAAAATTGACTGGTGATTCTTACAAGGTCAAACCATCTTTTCTCCACATGCAAAATAATGATAATTACAGTCGTTGCTTTCCAGTTCTGTGTTATTTTTTTTCCCTCTCCAGTTGGTTTAGTCCATATTAATGATATTAAAGATATCTATAGTCTTATTTATATAACTCTCCAGATGCTATTTCAGTTGGCTCACTGATTGGAGCGATTTGCATGCTCCATGTAATGTAGATACAGCTCTCGGGCTATGATTCCCCATATTAATATTTAATTGCCATCAAAGTGTGTTTTCAAAGTATTGGGTGACGCTCCGGCCTCTCAGCCCAGTCACGACAGAGCAGCTTCCAGAACGGAGAGTGGGCTAGCGTAGTGTGGTTCCAAAGGAGACGAGTTTTCGGTCATTTTATCCTTGGCCCCCCATCTCCCCGCCTGCTGGCACCTGTAGCGCCTCTCCAGCAACAGTAAATCACGTGACCATTTCCTCGCAAGGAAATCCTAATCCGCGTGCCAGATCCGTCCGGACGCGAGCAGCTGCCTCGGCCCAAGACATGCTGAAACCCGAGGCCTCGGCATTAAGAATTAAAAACGGCAGAAAGTGGTCCCCGCGCGCGCCTTGTTTTGTCATCAGTGTTCCATTAGTGTCACTTTATTCCGCGCCTCCTCTTCTCCCCGTTGTGTGTTTGAGTCAATATCGGGAAAGCCTGCCTGTTTCTGCCCAAATGGTTACAATATACCTTGTTCACGCCTGAAGAGCTGACAGAGGTTATTAGGCTGACCTGGTTCTGATGAGCGGAAAGGGCTAAACAGATAAATCAGACCTGCAACCGATATGCAATCTCAAATTCTGCGAGTCTTCAAAGTGCCAGGGGGCATATTGAAGTCCATTCGTTATTATACAATTGATAGAATCTAGCTAGAACCAAAAAGGCACATTTCTGCTGTTACCTTTTACAACTTCACATTCATGTAACTTCCTGGACAGTGGCCTTTGTGTTTACAGGGCCGCCCTGCAGCAGGAAGTCCTGTGGATATAATACCTATGTGTGGCTGCAGGCAGTGGCCAGTGTGGTGATGTTGATACAGAAGCGGACCTGACACACAGCTGTTGTTTATGATGCGGCTAGCCCAGGTGGACGGGCCAAGGCCACAAGCCAACCCAACCTCGAATCCACAGATCTATAGTCCTGACCAGAGTTGTTTTGGAGGGGGAAGTCAAGTCCGGTTTGTCCTTAGCTAGGAAATTTCCAGCTCCTTTCGAGCAAGTCTGAAGCAGGGCTTTGATCTGATCCTATTAGATGTTGGAGAACAGCTTGTTAATACTTTAATGTTTCCATTTAAAGCTCTTTTAACAGCTCCAATAATAGATCATATGAAAAACACTTTAAATACGAGGGTGGGGTCTATTGAATTTTTAGAAAATGAAGACTTCAAAGATAATAAAAAATACCTGTTAATTTATGTCTTGTTATATTATATTTTGGTTTGGATGGATATAAAAAGAGCACAAAGCCCTGTTAAAATACTAAGTTTTTATGCAACTGTTATAAATCATTCCAAAGCATTTCTGTGATTAATTTGACATTAATCTTGTGCTAGTCATTGGAAAAACTAAAAAATCTGCAATAGGTCAACAAGGAAAAATGCATAAGTATTCAAACTCATAAGAAAGTGTTTTTATTGTGACTTTGTGCTTGTATAGCACTTTATCAAGTCCAGAAAACCCCAAAGTGCTTCACACTACAGTCACTCACCCTTTCATAGACACACTCTGATGGTAGCAGTCTACTGGATAGCCACAGCTGTCCTGGGGCAGTCTGACAGAGGCGAGGGTGCCATGCACCAGCGCCATCGGGCCCTCTGACCACCACCAGCAGGCAAGGCAGGTGGAAGTGTCTTGTCCAAGGACACAACAACAGAGGCAGGTGGAGCAGGGATTGAACCAGCAACCTGCCGCTTGCAGGGCAAACCCCTACCACCATCAACACCATCGCTCCTTATGAAGCACTTCTTCTTTACTACGTCTTTTGTGGCTGGAGACTATTAGCAGACACTGCTATGTATCATGTGGGCTGATTTCTAAAGAGGGAGCATGATCATCAAATGCTCTGCCCAAATGCTCCTGTCAATGAGGAAGTTGAGCTTTTTTGTGTGGATTAGATCAATCAATCAATCAATCAAATTTTATTTGTATAGCACATTTCAACAGCAAGGCATTTCAAAGTGCTTTACATCATATCAAGAACAGAAACATAATGCAACACAGAATCAACAGTGAAAACAATAAAAACAACAATAAAAACACGACATTTAGTCAAGTTCCATCAATAAATCTATAATTGAGAATGTTTCAACTAAAATCCTAAACAGAAGAGGCAGATCCCTCCCTCTTGCTGCTGAGAATATGGAGACTATGCGTTTGTTGGAAAACTGCATCCTATTCTATCCCACCTCTGAATCTCAGATGATCCCAAGCATTTTCCCTGCATTCATGCTCAAGAACCACCAGTTTGCATGACATGTCTTGACTCCTGACATGAAAATGTGTTGCAATATCTGCCTGTTCTGACTTGCAAAAGTTCTCCAAATGTATCAGATTGTGAGGACATCTCTTGTCCATCTTACATTAATTTGTTTACATCTGTGTCCTATGCTGTGATAGCCTCTAATTTACTTAAGCACTTTAGAGTTATGGCTCCTAGCCAAATGTAGCTGCCAAGTAAAACTGTATAATTGTTCATGGCAGCATAGGGTCGTTTCTGCAGAGTTACATGTTGATCCAACAATAGCTAACTGACAGAAATGGAAGTCAATTTCTTTATAACTTCAAAAGCGTTATCTGTGTGAAATTGTGTGCTTTTAAGCCTTATTTTGTCTTTCAATGCAATTTTCTGCTGAATTATTTCTACAGTCAAAGCTTATATTTTCCTCTCAATCTTCCGCCTGCATTATACTTGCAATAATATACTGTATCCATCCTTCTGTAAAAATCAGGAGTGTCGACAAATACATTCTGATCTCCAAATAAATTTTTAGAACAACTTAATTTTCAAAAATTATTTAGAGTTATTTAAAAAAAAAAAAAAAAAGAACTTATAATCTCTAGGTATTTGTTCCTGGGGTTGCTGTCCAGTCTGGAATAACATTTAAGTATTTTGGAACAACAAGAAAAAAAAAAAACTGAGAGCTTGAAAAAATAATACTATTTCCATATTTTATGCACTTTCACATTATCTAAATTCATTCATTCATTCATTCATTCCAGCATCTATTTTTTTGCAGATTTTTAAGCACAGGCAACTGCAGAATGATCTGCCATAAATGCAGCATGAAGCTTTTTGTTTACACTTTTAAAATTGACTTAAAAATTACTGAACTCTGAATTTAAGTCTGGAAAACAATAAAATTTTGATATAGGAAATGTGCAGCAACCTTGTGTTCAAAATTGGTTGAACACTTTAAGCTGTAAATATCCTGAAGCGCTGTGAAAGGCTGATGGCTGTAGGTGCAGCGAATGCATCATCCGACATCTGCACAAACACATATTCAGTAACAGAACTCTTTGCTCCCTGGCCTCTGCGTCATCTCCCTACATCAATAAATACAGCAAAATAAAATTAGAAATATCTTCAACTATATGACCAGGCTCTAATATGATAGAATTAGTATCAGTGTTTAAAGGTTTGGCCATTTAGGTGAAATTCTAAGCCGGGTAGGGAGTAATTTGGACACAGGGAAAATTGATTTTGACCATCAGCACTTTCTCATTTTCAAACAGTGCCTGCGGCTAAATGGGTTAGCCTCTTAAGCACATTACACAGGTAGCCTCTGCTTTCCTCCCCAATGATTATGTGTCCGCCTTGAGCAATTGATATTTCTTGCAAATAAGAAAATTATCATATTCCATGACTGGAAAGAGAGATTAGTGCCTGCTGGGGAGTGGAGCCTCTGAATCTAGAGGGAAGACCAAGCTACATTTTTTTTTCCTTCCTTTTTTTTTTTATTTTTAATTTTGTTTGGTTTAAGGGTGGATCTGCGTATCAGATGTCCCAAGCTACATTGGAATTGGGTGGCTGTCAGGCCTCATCAATAAAAATGTCCAGTGATAGACTTTAAGTGGTAAAGGAGAGATTGAGGGGCATTGAGACAGAAGGACTGGCTTGCACTCAAACCAGAAAGAGCTGGGAACATTTACAGAACTGAGGGGTGTGTCATGATAACCCTGTAATTTCATCACCAATCTCTGTGCTGGTCCATAAATCATAACTTTAACAAAGTTTGTGCTCCGGATTTTCTCCAAAATGTATTTATTTTTTTTTTATCATTTAAGCCATCATTTAAAGTGATCATGACGTTTTGTGAAAACAAACCTCACCTTTTTTTATCATCAATTGTAAGCAGAGAAGCAGAGCAATAATCTGAGGATGGGAGCCTTTCACTTTGGGCTCTGAGGCTCCACAGAGGCAGCAATGAGGTGTGTACCACAATGAGTCTGCTCTGTATACAATCACAGGGGCCGTCCGGTCTTGTGGCCTATGAGGCCATCTCCACACTGTATGTGCAGCCCCTGGCGGTTTAATTAGAACCACATGGGGGAACCTGATAGTGGTATTTCATGACCAGAGAAGTTAACCTGGGCAGTCTCACACTTGTGAGATAGAAGGTCAATGCTTGCCCTGACCTTCAGCATACACATTACAATACAACTATCTGGTGGTGCCATGCTACAGGCAAGTTTGAAACCACTCATAAATAAAAGTTTTGCTCAAAAAGAGCTAAACTTTCAAATATTTGTCATAACCATTTGTCGTAATCATTTGAAGACGTGGGCTGATTTTTACCTTATTACTTGTGTTTACTCAGTCTTGCATGTTTAGGAGCTTGAAAAGTGGAGCAAAAAGGAGGAAATGAGGAAATTAAAAACCTATTTCCAGCAGATTAATATTACCTGCTGTTTATTCTTTGGGATTAATTACCAGCAGGTGAACAGCAGATGCAAGTTATTTCTTAAGTAGATAAGTTGAATTTTACTCAAGTTTTTAAAACTATTTTCAAGGAACATCTTGGACTCATTTTTGCTAAAAACAACAACAATAATAATAATAATAATAATAATAATAATAATAATAATAAATACAACTGAGCAGGAAATAAAAGTTTCAATGCCTAAATTATGTTTTCCTAGAGGAGAACAGCAGTACCTGAAAAGAAAGTTGCTTCTGTGGAATATACTGTAAGTAGTTTTGATCAGTAGTTCAGGTTTTTATGGAG
This sequence comes from Alfaro cultratus, assembly GCA_903066825.1. Taxonomy (NCBI): domain Eukaryota; kingdom Metazoa; phylum Chordata; class Actinopteri; order Cyprinodontiformes; family Poeciliidae; genus Alfaro; species Alfaro cultratus. The sequence goes on from CAEFZX010025875.1 coordinate 89,323, forward strand.
GCCTTAGATGGCATTTTCTGCTTCCTTGTTCATTTTCTGTACCTGAACCTGAACATGCATGTGCCTGAAACAAAGAAAAATAAAGGACAACAGAAGAAGTGTCCATCCCTAAGAAGCATTCCCTTAGCAGATGAACAGAGCCTGAGATCATGTCTTTTGAACATATGAGGGAAGAAATCCAGGGAAAACTGCACATAGACATGAATGATGCTTTAGTTTTCAGCCAATAGCCCATGTTGTTAGAACTAAAGTACTATCTTTGTCTATCGAACCGTGTTATCTTTGCATTGTTTATACATTTAATGTTATTTGCACAGATTTCTAGTTATAAGGTGCCCAAACATTCATTCTTAGCTGTAAGAATCTTCTTTCTTAAATGTTTCAAAGGAAGGGCTAAAAGCACATTCCCCTGAAAATGGTGAGGGGCAAGACTTAAAAGGAAGGAATATCCGGGCAATGGCAACAGAAACCACTTTTAGGATTAGTAGGATGTTACACTCCCTGGAAGCAAAAGCCAAAGAAATAAGGGATGAGCAAAGACTTGCACAGCGCTCACATTTATTCCTTTTCGCTCTCTGTTCATCTCTCTCTCTCTTTCTCCCATCCTATAGCCTGTAACAGGTTTTTGTGGCTCCAGTGCCCTGCAGAGTGGCTGACCTATAGGTCTAAGCAGCATTTACCGGAGGGCCAGTTAGAACGTGGACAACACCAAACACACTAATGGGAAAGAGACAAAGCCACAGGCCACAGACATCCAGTAAACAGCAGACCACAGTCCGCAAGATGTGTGCTCTTTCCTCCATCTGACCATGCAGGTACACCAGTCAGAACTGCAACTTCCTAAACTCTTTTGTGTGTTTTACCACTGGCTATGTGGCTGGAGAAACCTGAGCAACGTCCAACATTTGGTTGCACAGACAAGCAAAATGCTTTCTACCTGCATCATTAGCCCGACGGCTCTGTTGCACCTCCAAGGATATTTAGCCGTTGGATCGGCTAATAGGAAAAATAAATCTCTCTCTGCCTCTCCGTCCATCTAATGTGCTCTGCAGCCATGTGCTTCCAGTTAAGCTGTCGCTCAGCACAGACCAGAGGTTAAGTGAAACTACCTGCTCCTCTGTGTCTGGCGATTATTTGCTTTTGTCCACGGTGCTGCCAGATCATAAAACACTTGTGTCCACTTTTCTCCTGCCCTGCAGTCCCTGGGGTTCATTACCGTTACGCCTGAACGTGTGGCAGTACAAGCCGGCCTTTTTTTTTTTAATATCACGCTGGAGCTTTCTCTAACAGCACGCAGCGCGAGCCAGTCTTTCATCAGCAAGCTGTTATACATTTAAAGCCTTCCCCTTCGTTTTCACTACACTGATGATCTTTGTTCTTGATGTGATGCAATAAATAATGAAAAATGAGGTTTCTGCAGGCAAATGGGAAGAGATATGAAAGTGGACTGGAGCACTGGATCTGGTTTCCTGTCTGAATGGCTGTTAATTAATGAAGCAGATGAGGGCTATAATTCTTTATTGGCCTGAGACTCTCAGAGTGCCAGGCAGTTCAGCGATCACAGCCTGCCTTGTGCTTTTATTGTTTCTGTACTTTTCATTTCTCCAGTCTGAAAGAGTTTGAACTACTCATCATCAAGGAAAATCAAGATAATCCCTCTCTCCTTACCCCAGCACATTTCCAGATATAAAAAGATAAGTAATCTGAAGCGGTAATGAGTGAACAAAGATCAAGCCCTGTTCTGCCCCTCCTCTGCATGAAAAGCTGGCTGGCTCAAAAGGAATTTCAAAAGAAGCCACAGGTGATTTGTTTCCGTCTGTCTGTTTGACTTCATTTGCTGTATTTAGATCAAAAAGAGCTCAGATGAGCCCTGTGTGGTTGGACTCCGACACAGTCATTAACTCGACTACAGATCTCTCTGCCACACTGGCAGCTACAACAGAACACTGTAAAGTTCTGCTCTCTTTAGCAGACGCTAGTCATGCAGAATCACTGGTGCCTTCCATAGACAGTAATTAAAGTAAACGAATGTCATAAGATACCAGGAAATTGAAATGATTAGCTGAAGAACAGAAATGTCCGAGTCAATAAAGTAGCTGCATTTAATTCTCAAAAAGGGGGCAGGAGTTTTAAAAACAGCACAAGATATAAAGTTGTGCTGTTTTCTGACTGTTTTCAGAAAACAGTCAAAACATTGACTGTTTTCTGAAGTATGGCTCCCTCTTTTAAATACCGTCATCATTTCATGAATGGAGTCTAAATGCGTGGTATGGAATATCTGAGTACAAATGGTGGTGTTTGGTCTTTTTGCATGGTGTGCATGTTCCCCCCATGTGTGCGTTGGTTTTCTCTGGGTACTCCTGCTTCCTCCCACGGTCAAATAAACATGACAGTTAATTTTTAAGTGTGTGTATGATGCTCTGTAATGTACCCTGCCTTTCGCTTTATGATTGCTGGAGAAACACACCACCCTCACTGTGGCTGTGCAAGGATAAGTATTGACAATGCATGGATGTATTATTTGCCTTCAATTTCATCTTTGTAAAATAAAAAAAATACACTGACATTTCTTGTTATAACATTAACAAAATATGTTAGGGAGTATCAATTCTTTTGCACTGTGTATTTGCTGGAAATAAGCTTGCAACATTAACTACATACCCATTTTGGAGATGAAAGTCCATCCATATTTAGCATTTGGTTATGCTCCTAAGGCATCATTACAGAATGTCACCTATCTCTTTATGCAGATTACATCCTTGTTTTTGTTTTTTGACTTGTTGACCCTGTTTTGCACACTCAGCTTTGCTCTTTCCGGCCGTGTTTCTTATTTTATTTGTGAAAATGTTCTTCTCAGTTGTCCTCTGTCTCCAGGCGTGGGCGTAAAAGGGACCGCATTCCCAGCGGAGACAGTTAAGTCCCTCACAAGGGGAAGCAATCAGACCCAAACCTCCAAATGATGAGTGTCATCCTCTTCCCTCCTCATCCGACCAGAGGCTGTGAGTGGAGGTTTGGGTTGTCCCGTCCTCACCACCACACTCTGGGCTGGGGTTCTCTTTTCTTAACCCACATGTCTGAACTTGAATTACTGCAATAATGAGATGCTAGGAGTACAACAATGGCATCTGCCCCTGCTCTTAGTCACATAGGGAGTATGTATGTAAAACTCACAACCAAACAACCTCAAACACAGAATGCAGATTCAAAGTTTGGACAGCAGTGCAGTTTACCGACAAATTAGACACTGGTCGGGCTAAATCTGGTTTATATTATAGAATGTTTTCCAACATGTGGTGGAGGGACTGATAGCATATCAATGGAAGAAACTATGTAAACCAGGGGTCTCAAACTCCAGTCCTCGAGGGCCGCAGTCCTGCAACTTTTAAATGTGCCTCTGCTGCAGCACACCTGAATAGAATAATTAGGTCATTAGCAAGGCTCTGGAGAACTGATCTACACAAGGAGGAGGTAATTAAGCTAATTTATTCCAGCGTTTTGTACCTGTGCACATCTAAAAACTGCAGGACTGCGGCCCTCGAGGACTGGAGTTTGAGACCCCTGATGTAAACAGTGAATTTGTAGTTTTGTACATAGTAATTGTCCACATTTCCATGGTGAATTTTTGAAACAGTTGTTTTGATTTTAGTGAAACATGACTGAAAATAAAAAAAATAAAAAAATAAAAATAATCTGAATATGCATCTCTTTATTTTCATATTGAAAATTTAAGCACTGATATCCCTGCCACATAAAGCGTTAAAGACCAGATTTCACTGCCGGGGCACCACCGCACAAAATATTGGGTATTTTGGGCCAAAACATCCTATTCTGACACTTGCTTAACGCACGAATTTCATCCCAAAACATTGTAATTTCTAGAGAGGACGTTGTTTAGAACTATACTCTATCACAAAAAAGCCGCTGTCACACACTTTGCTGAGTCTCTGCTGTTTGATCCGAGGCCTGTGTTCATTCAGCCTTTTCTGAGCAAGCTTTCATTCCCTCCCACCTGGCATTAGAAGAAAGGCTGCTACTAAACACAAGGCAAGGTGGGCTGGACACGGTGGGCACCTTGCCACAGTCTCTTGTCGCCCGTTCTGTGTATTTCCTTCAGAAGTCACTAGGCCGGCCCCTGGTCGGCTCCTTTCTGCCTCGCAAAATGACTACAAAGCTTCGGGCTAAACGGCCAGAGAGGAGATGATGAGAGAAGTGACGAAAAGAATGCCGTTTAACACGGCCGTTCTGAAAGTGATGTGGAGTAAATAAGGGTACTGCCAAAACCTGCATCAATGAAAACTGGGTGAGGCTGTGGGTGTTGTGGCTAATTGCCAGGCTGTGAGTTTCAGGCCTGCCAAGTAGTGCACAAATTGTCACATGCACCAGTGGCCAAACCCAAACCACTATGACCAAGAGTGGAAGTGACATCATTCTCTATGGCTTGGCGGGCAAGGATGATGGCATTATAATAGGGATGGCGTCGCTCTGCAGGGAGAAGCCAAGACTTGGTTAACCACTAGGAAAAGGCACAAGGGCAAAGTGAACGATAAGAAAAATAAATGAAGGTTTATTACTGTTTCACACCTGTTTCACGCATGCTTTGCTCTCTGGACTTCTCGAGCGAGCCCTCCCGAATGTCTGTTTATAAACAAGTCTCAATATTGTTGTGATGTCTGAGCTGAATTCGATAGATTCCTCTGCTGTCAGTCGTTCTTCCGCTGCAATCTGATCCCAAATTGCATTCAACAGTAAATGGAGACGAGCGCGGCTCATTGTGCCTGAACCCCCCTCCCCACCCTCTCTAACTTCATCACGGGAGCTCACCGAAGCTCTCGAAGGGGCCATGGGAGTCTGGAAACGAATTTGTCCATTACTCAGAGCGAGACACTAACCTGGAGTTAGAGTGTCTTCTCCATCAGAGTCCGGGGTCTGCCTAGAAGTGTTCCCTTTGAGGCTTTAATGGACTCTGCTAAACTCATTCTCTCTCCATATTATCTTTACGATTGCCTCCTATCTGGTTTCTATCAGCTCTGTTTACACACATGGCCTCCTTTCCCCCCCTTCCATCCTTTTATTTTGTCTAATATTAATCCTTCATTTCATCTCTGTGCTTCTGTTTGTTCTTACTGGACACCCAGATATGGGATTTTCCTGGCTATGTACTGGGTTTGAAAAAAGTGACCTTCGGTTCTGAATTTGCTCTGAATATTTTCCACAGCTCCTCCCACTGAGGTCAGATTGTTGCCTACATGAAGGGAAACACCTCATTATTTCACACAAGGAGCCCTGCAGATTGCTGTAGATTGTCCATCTGAGGCCGCTCATTGACTGTGGAATATTTGTCGCAGTTTTCCTCTCCCCCCACATGTGCATCTGGTTTTAATGACCACCACTCACCCACAGTCCAGTTAAAAGTGGATGGACCCAAATAATGCCAAGACCAGACTGGAAATTTTTAGACCTTTAAGAAAGCATTTTTTTTTCTAACAGAAGCAATTGTTTCTGTCGTTAATAGAATCTGGTCGTCATGGCTTAGATGTGCCATTTTCTCTTTCCTGCTCTGATTCTAGTTTTCATTCATCACTTTATTTTTTTTTGTCCTACACCAACTTCTGATGATGAAAACCAGCTCTCAATATTTCCCGCTACAGCTCAACTTGCTTTCTGCTCCAACAACACGACTTCTTCAAATATTGCAGCAAAGTTTTATAAAGCGATTATCAGCAGCACTTCCAATCTCTATTGTATGGAGGCCTAAAGGTGACAAAAAAATAGAAACACAAAACTGTCCTTTAGGTGATATATTTTAAAAATACCTGCATCAGATTTCTTGCACTTTAGTTTGTAATAGTTTTGCTTGTTTGTATATGTTTGCTAAAGTTCTCAAATGTTTACTAGTTAATGAGCTTATTCTACAATATTTTTGGGTTTATTCTTCTCAAAAAAATAACATTTTCTTTCTGTGCAAATTAGTTTTCAACTATTCCCAGGGGAACTAACCCTCTACCTTCCAGATGACTCAATAAGTTTTCTGTCTCCCAAAATTAGTGTGCACATGGACAGAGAAGGGCCTTTTAAATCCCTAAATAGCTCAAAGAATAAACCGCAGTGTCCACAAAGAAAGACCTCGTTTATCATTCAGCGGTTCACAGAACTGTTGTTGTGGACACTTATTTTAGATATTTGTCACTTATTTGTTCATCGTTAGATCTGAAATTAGATCATCTGTGCCTTGAACCTGAGATGAAAGGAGTAAATAGATTGTTAGGTCTCAGAGACCCAAAGAGGGTGGGAATGGGATTCTCTTTTTTTTGTGTGCGAGGATGTGAGTGTGTGTGTTTGGGCAGCATCATGCATTTTGACACGTGTGTGTGAGTCCGTGTGAAGGTTGTTTTTTTTTTAATCTGGCAACTGATTGTGCGTGTCATGCCGAGGACAAACAGGGAAGGCTGTTCGCCTACACAGCTGCATGTCCACAGGCTGTTGAGTGGCCACCTCTTATCACAGCCGTATACAACAGCGTATTGTTTGGCCAGATGAGAGCCTAACTCTCTCATTAAGGTCACTGGGGAAGAGGATGGGAACTCAGAAACGGAAACCCATGACACTTTTAGGCCCCCGCTCAAGGGAAGACACTTGTGTTGAACTCGTGTGTGGGTACGGCGGTGAATGGAGGCTTCACAGCGGAAATACGACCCCAGCGCTTTCATCTGGAGTGCGAACTAAAATCTTTTGCTCATTGCGGCTGTGGGAAGCAGAATTTGGTTAAATTAGGCGTGAAAATGTGGCTTTTTTATTCAATAATATCACTCAGATTCTGCTGAAATACAATGAAAATGGCTCCCTCTGGTGTTAAATGAGAATAATAATCGGTTAGAGTTTGCCTCTTGGTCCCACTTGGCACTGCTTACTGGAATCAGGAAACTTTTTTTTATTACTCCAATCCTTTGAGTTTATATTGCTGCTGCACTTTAATTTTGATCAGTAATTATGATCATAAAGTTTGTGGATCAGCCTGAGTTCCTTTGGATGACAACACAGGAGACATCTGTGCGCCCGCAACGTTCGGGCCGAGGAGTTGCTCCCCCTGCGGTTGGCTGCTAGTGGAAAAACCCATAATGGCCTTTAATTGGGACTTTAATTGTGTGTGTGGTGGAGCAAAAGCATTGACTACAAAACTGGTGGTATTTGAGTGCATACATGCATCTTTTGTGTAAGTATATGTGTGGCTCACCCAATCCTCTTCTTTTCTTGGCTAGTGAATGGCTTCATTTGGAGTCAGAGCAGCCATGTCAAATCATATACATCATTATTTATACTGTCTATGAGGAATTGGCAATTGGTGAGTCAAATGCAACAAATAGATGCATACACTGTCATTTGTGCAAACAAAAATCATTTAGTTATCAATTGTCCCAATTTATCAACGCTTTCTGGGTATATTTAAATATGATGCAGGTGACTACTTTCGAACCCTTCTAAGTTGTAAAGACAACAAGATGACATTTGACCCCATGAAATGGCTTTGCTTAAATACTTTACTATTTGTACTATGCTATTTGTATCACTTTACAACTATTTGAATGCTTGTTAAGAGGATATAAATATAAAATTCACAGCTATTTACGACAGGCATACCTATCTACACTTAAAAATAAGAACAGGTTAGTCTATAAATTATCTTATATGTAATAAGATAGAATAACACATGGAGTAAAAATTGAACACATAAAGAAGGAGTTGAAATGCAACTTGAAATGCAGAAATTAATCCTGCTCTTTATCAATGCAATTTAATGACAGCCTGTTCAGTCCTAAGTGATGACCTGCAAAACAGTTTCACAGTGTGAAGGTACTGTAAAACAATTCAGTCATGATGGGTAAAAACACAGTAATTACTTAAACCTTTTGCAACCTTAAATTTGAAAAACATTCTGATCGCATTGGTTACAGATATACTTCTCAACTTCTCATAATCTGAAAATGGAAAACAACATTATTTCAACATAAACAGAACCCCGACCTCCTCATAAGATTTCTGATAGGAGTGAAAAGAATAATCAGAAGAGATGTTTAGAAACAATTGGAATTACCAGAAACCATTTTTCCATTAAAAAAAAAAAAGTAGCATACTTAACCATATAGTTTTCCACTATCGTTCTTGGGGCACAACACATTAAATATCAGTTATTTGTTAATAATTTCAAATTCAAAAATACTTTGTTGATCCCAAAAGGAAATTAAATGTTGTTGCAACTCATTTTAATTCAAGATTTTTCAGAGTGATGAAGCCAACATTTCTCCTCTGAGCTTCAACATAGCCCAGCTATTCAGTAGACCTCGAGGCTGAAATCCGCAATAAAGCTGAAGAAGTACACTTGAATGCTACGTTAGAGCATGGCCATTCAGCTATTTGTGTTCCTGAATGATTAGATTCAAAATCTACTGTGTGAACAATAAATAAATCCATAGTTCCACAGAATCTACAGGCTTTAGGTTAGCTACCTAAGGCAGCGGCATTGATTGGCTTCTTAAATTTAACATTGTTGTTCATTGCTGAGCTGAATGCAACTATACAGGAAAGGGCTTTTTTTCTGCTAAGTATTTAATGGGTTTTAGAAAGTGTGCCCAATACTCATTATCTGCATCACTCCATTTTATGTAGTTTACTGACTCATTTGTGTTGATTTCTTTGTATGTGAGAACTTCTTGTGTTGTTATCTACATCTGGTGTAAATTTCACATCAATAGAGCCCTAAGAAACATATTTACTGGGAAAAAGTGTTGACATATTCAATACGTACTTTCCCCATGGCAAGCTGTGGGGAATGCCTCTGATGAAAATTCGCAAGGCGACATTTGACCTCTTGAAATTGCTTTCCAAGAATACTCCTTAAATAGTTATCATCACACTGCATGTTATTTCAATGGCCTTCTGTGAAAAACGGGAATAAGAGGCATGTCACAGAGCGAGGATAAACTGGGTGTTGATACACACGTGTCAAACACAAGGCAAGGCAGAGATGAAAGGAGGAGAGTGTACATGAGGCTGTCTGCCTGTCATGATTTTGCTGGCACTGCTCTGGACATTTGTAAGCGACGGAAAACAAGACGCCATGTTGTTTTCCGATCATGTTGGGTCGTCCTGGCCTCTGTTCTATGCGCCGCACACACTCACCTACACACATGCACCCACGCTGCCAAAAGAGAGGCAGGATCTTGTGGTTTTAGTCCAGTGACGGCGGCGTGTAGTCGGGGTGGCGGCGCTTCAGGAGCAGCTCCTCGTTTTGGAGAAGCCTGTTTGTGTTGGCCCTGAATTAATAACTTTTCATTTAGTGCGGAAATGACAGGAATAGTAATTAAGGAAATGGAATGATTTTATTGGCCATGATGTTTATATTAAGTTCCAGATGTGGAGCAGCTGCCTGCAGAGCACGAGGCCCTGCCCCCATGTGTGCTATCTACAATGGAGGAACTCTTATTAAAAGAGTAAGATAACGACTCCAGCCAAACTCATGCCTATGTACATTAAAGAAACGTATGGTATTTCATTCACAGTATGTAGCAAGCTAAACTACAATCATGTCTGGGTTGATTAATGAAAGGCCGTCACAAAGCACCGTGAGGTCTGCTTCAAATTTATAAATCTGCCCCCAAAGTGCAATTTATTTGCAGATATAATGTTACTCCGTTTCAGGGCTGATTTGCTTGAATGGAAAAGTTAATATTAAAGAGTGACTGTTCAGCATTTTTGGGTGGCCCTGACATATGTGAGATCCTTGTTGTACCGTAGTTCAGTGTGCTTTAAATGGAAATGACAACAGCACTGAGATCCCTGTGTTTCCCTGTCAAACTTTCAGTTTGGGTTTCAAATTAAAAGCAAATATGTGTATTTTGAGACCAAAGATATTTTTATAAGCTCATGACAAGGAATTGACAAATGTACTCTACACAACCTGGATTGTTGTGTAGGTTGTGTGCACAACAATCTACACAACCTGAATGGGAAGAATTCCTGCACGTAGTTTGAAGGAATTCCTGCACGTAGTTTGTGTTCTTGATGATCATTTATACATACATACATGAAATATTGTAAAAGTGCGACAGTGGATGAGTGTTCCCAAAACTTAACTTAGACAACTAAATAACTCCAGTAGTCACTATTCTAATCAGCTTATATATATATCTATATATATATCTATAGATATATATATAGATATATATATGTATATATATCTATATATATATCTATAGATATATATATATAAGTGCCCTGACTTCCAAGCTTCTGTGTTTGTGTGTTTTCTAGACAGAGCCATTGACAGGGTTATTTCTGCCATTACTACTTCTTTGTTTTTCTTTCCCATAGATTAGTTCTTCAGTGTTTAGATGTGTCTCTTTTCTGGAAGGAGCTATTGATTGAAATATTACTTTTGTATATCCTTTGTTTTCTTGTTCTATTTTAATTTCTTTGGTATTTCAGGCATACCATATAAAGAAGCTGGTTGTCGCCAGGGCATGTTTCGCTCGCCCTGATACAGCGAAACATCCTGTAGGATATCTTGGGATGGTATCCTACCTGTGTGATGGAGTTAATTAAATCAGGGTTGCCCCTGGCATCAAAGTAGACAGGCCACGTAGTGAAATATGAAATTGGGTTGGTATGACCTTTGGCCTTCATTTGAACCTGTATCTGTGTGTTCATTACAAATGAATGCAAATCTTTGCCTATATTGTGCTGATGTTGAAAAAACAATTTCGCAATTGCTGTGTTTCCATAAAATATTAAATTAAATTAAAATCACATGTGAATAATCTTGTTCACGCTGTAAGTCGTTAAAAATTATACCCGCAAAGGACTTAAAAAGTTACATGAGATATTCATATTTCAGCCATGGCGCTAGCGCCCATCATTAGCTATCAAAGAGACATCTGCATCTTATTCAGGCATTGGAGAAACAAAGTTCTTATACTTGGGAGCAGCTACATATGTGGCGCTTTGGGAAAATTGTGGTCTGTGATTTTACAGAATGGATTAACACACAACTTTTTATGAACACTGCCATAGTCTGAGAGCTCCGATGGAGCCAGCTGCATTGTCTGGAAAAAACAAAAACAAACCACCATCTTACTACTACTTCCTGTTGTCTTCTTTATGGTTTTCGCCAGTAGCAACATGCGGCTGTTGATCTCAAGACACAATAAAAGTGTTTTCATTGCAGTTTTGCCAAATGCATTTATTACGATATGGCCGAAAAACCGAAAAAATGGCTTAAAATTTTTAAACCATTGAAGAATACAGTACGTAAATAGAAACATCTTTATCAAGAGATTATGAGGCAATACACATTCTCTGCAGTCAGTTGAACTAAACATATGTTTATCTGTTCTGTGATATAGAATTTGATACATTCAACATCAGTGAAATCATAAATGATATTTTTCTTACTGTTGTGATAGGATTTCTGCCATTTCTATTGCATTTCACAATATTCAACAAGGTTGAATTGAAACAAAAGAAAAGATAAAATCATTTTTGATGTTCCCTAAAAAAATCTATCACAGTGAACATGGTCAGATCCTGTGATAGCCGAAAGTTGATATGTGATTGCACACTTGATGTGTATGTTGTGTTCTTAACTAAAACCAACTGTTTCCTAACTCTTATTTTGAATGGCTCTTTCCAGCAACATGTTTTTTGGATTAATTTATTTCTGCCCTGGATCTACGGAAAGCTCAACATGCTGGAGAAACTTCCAGGGAAATGAGTAAAATCACAATAAAGGGAGGGTAACATGTGAGAATACTTGAGACCAGCAGATCGTGTATAGATGAATCCAACAAAGCAATAAAGGAAGAATAACTCAGCAAATTCTGAACTCTCACGCTTGTTCTGTATTTATGTCAGGGAATTTAAAAGTCATAAACCCCACTCTCACTGTTGTTTTGGAAGTGAGTTTAAATACAGAGGAAATGCTAAATTTTCCCATCCTCTTTCTTATGGTGGTCACTTTTCTCCTTCTTACGCGAGAGCCATTCATTATGGAGATGTTTTCCTTTTTGCATGGCAATAGTATAGCCGTGCCCATTACTGCACCCAGTGATGTTTTGCTCTGTTGTGATGTGCTCCCATCTGGTTTCCAGTGAAAATGCATCACTCCATTAACATTGCCTGTGATCTAGAGGATGCTTTAATCTAAGACTATAAACTCCACTTAATTACATCCTCCAAAGGAGCTCTATTAGTATAATGCAATCAAACAGGGAGCACATCCATTTTGGCAAGTCAAACATGCTCAGATGGCTCTTGAAAGTGTTTACTTTTGTCTTCTGATCAGCTCATAAACTTATGTTTGGAGGTCCCATGTTCAAAAACTTGGTCTGATACTCGTAAACTCATGGGCAAAAATAAAACTCGCTGGTAATATATGGCAGATTCTGTTTTTTGCAACCAAAAAACAAGCGTAATAATTGAGCTTTGGAGAGTCTAAACCGTCTCTCTGTGTGGCGCACAGATGACTTTATGCTTGACCTTTCATGCATTTCACTTCATAACTTCAAGCAATATTCTTAATTGCTGTCTGTGTGTTGTTCCAGTTTTCAACACTCTGGTAAGATTTCTATCAATCTAAACTTCAAGATAAAAAGCAAAACTGGATAGTTTAAAATTATATACAAAGACATTTCTGTAAAATGCCACATTTCTTTTTTTGATGTTGTGCTAGTTACTAAAATTAGTTGAAATGCAGATAGTTGTTTGTTTTCGGTATACAACAGCTTTGCCAGTATTTTGTATGTGTAATAACTTAGCTCTGACGATAGAAACCTTATGAAAGAGAGGAATGAAAAAATCCATTGTTGAAGGAAAGCTGTCGCATTTTCAGTTTGTCTGAAGTCACGTAGAAGACACATGCAAACATGTGGAAGATGGTGCTCCATCCAGACAAGAACAACATTGAACTTTAAAAAAGACAAAATTAAGTATAGTAGAAAACTAACACTTCAAATCACTCTGATGCTAACCATGCTAACAATGAAATGTGGTGGTGGAAGATTATGCCATGGGAAGGCGTTTCTACAGGGTCAGGGAAGCTAGGTAGTTGATGGGAAGATGGATTAAACTAAATATAGGGTAAAAAAAAAAAACGCAAAAGAGTTGAAACAAGGGCAGAGATTCAACTTCAAGAAGGATAACAATCCTAAACATACATCCAGAGTTACAAAGGAATGGTTAAAATCAAAACATATTCTACATATCAATGCACATAGCTCCATCATTAAAGCAGAATGATGGCTACCACGTTATGAAGAAATCAAATGGAACTGTGCATCAATCATAGGATTTAATTTGTCAAAAAACAGTAAACACTGTTCCACTAGAGACCATTTATCCCAGCTCCCAGTATATCAGGGTGTCAGAATGGCCCAATCAAAGGAGTAGATGCATGGAATGGATTGAATGATGAGTTCAAAAAAGTGCAAATTTAAACCAACTTAAAAACTGTTTAAAAAGGAGCTTATTGGGAAATATGTTATATGTTGTATAAGATGAGTGTTTCAAAGACCATAAACGCTACTGATGATATAAAAAGTGTTTAAATTACACTTGTACATCTAAAGATGAAAATGAGACTTAAATGTCATGTAAGGTGGAAATAATTTTTGTTTATCTGGTTTTTGGACATTTAATTGTAAGTAATGAGTATGAAAGGGTCAAGGAATCATAAGATCTTGTATCTTCTAACTGCTCCTTTTTTCGAACAGGCAATATAAAATTACATGTAAATTGGGTATTATAATTTGTTTTATTTTTATTTTTTCTTCTTTCTTGCTTTTATTTTTGTCTGTTTAAAATAAATAAATAAATAAATAAATAAATAAATAAATAAATAAATAAATAAATAAATAAATAGATAAATAAATAAATAAAGTCCAGACCCAAGGTCGGTATTGTGGTTTTATTTTTGTATTTATTTAGAAAGACATTTCAATAAAAATATTTGTGTAACGTAAAGTCCCCACGCTGATAGAGGATATTCTCAATTTATTTTTTCTTTATATTCCATGTGTATACTGAATGTGAGTCTGTTCTTCAGCTGCTCGTATTTAATCACGCAGATTAAAGCCACCTGCACAATGTGTGTTGGTAGATGTCTTCTTTTGATTTATGAGACCTATTTGATTATATTTATCATAGTCTCATCAGGACCAATATTACATTTAAACATTGTACAGTGACTGAACTCATTGTGTCATCCAAAATAACTTTTTGGCTGTAACTCAGAACTTCAGGTGTTAAGTTTGACAAATTGTCCTCAAATATTCAACTTATCGGGGGTTCTAAATCCTAAACTCTAAAGCAGAAATGAAAAATGGGATCATATTGCACAATTTAGTCAAATACTGATGTACAAATGACTGTTTTGGCTGTCTGAAAACTGACATATTACTTATTTTCTATCAAGTGCAGAGGCATAATAATTACAGGGTAACCTGTGATTCAAAGCTAATAGGCACACACTGCTAGAGAAGGCTCATTATAGCAGCCTATTGATCTTTGCTTCAATCAAAAACAACAGGAAACTGAAGTGGAGACCAATGAACCGGAAATAAGTCCTGGTTCTACTTCTGTCTTCTGTTTCCATCAAAAGTAAGAACATTAATGTGGAAATGACACCTTTCCTAATTGTTTAATCCAGAGACAACAGGCTAACTACAATTGTCAATAGAATAGACAGAAAACTTCTAACAGCATTTTGAATAACAAACTAATTATCAAGCCTGAATTGCTTGATAAGTAGGATCAATAGGAATGTGTGTATGACTAGACTGAATTGTTTTTTGAGTTTTTCTTTTTCTTTTCTAGTGCCTTGACATGATGTGAATTGGTGCTATAAAAATAAACTGAGTTAAACTGAACAGAAATTGAACAGTGCTGTGAATGTGGAGTGAGTTAAAGCAGCAACAACAACAAAAATTTAATTAGTGAAAAAAAAATTGTCGTGTTTTAATATTAGATTTAGAGTTGCTTGTGTGAGACACCTTCAGCTTCTGTGTAGTTTTTCTATTTAGACTATTTTTGTCCCTGTTAGACTTAAGCTTGTTATAAACCACTGGTTTAAAAATATGCCTTCTTAATTACTCTATAATATATCTAAAATTCTTTCTTAAAATAATAAAACAGTGAATTGTGTTATTGTTACTTCTCTTCAGAGGTTTAATTTAGCATTCTTGATACTTTCGTAACGTCCGGTACCGCTGACGTATTTCCGATTCTTTTTTTCTTCTTGAAGGAAGAACAACAATGGCGTCCTGTAGTAAGGTAGTCGGAATATAGTGTTATTTACATGGGGAAAATATTTGTATAGCTAAAAGACAATCGGTAGTTATTGTTAGTTGATTGTATATATAAGAGGTGAATCGGCTTATTTGAATTATTGTTGTTTAAAATGTCGTGTTGTTGTGCTAAGCTAACTGTAGTTAGCCTGCATGCTAACTAACTTTTAATCTGTCAGCTGTGTTCGGCTATTTAGACCGTTATTTAAAAAACTGATCACAATAAACGAATGATTTGCGTCGCCTTTTTTATAAATCCTGATGTTTTTCTTTCTTTAAGGACACAGTTGCCGCTACTGAAGAAGAACCGACAGAAACTGCGGCTTCCCAGAAGAGAGAAGAAAGACTACGTAAATTCAGAGAGTTGCATTTTAAACGGGTGAGTTGTTGCCAGATTCATCGGTATTTTTCGATAAATGACAAATAGCTTATGGAACTACCCGTTTAAGCGTCTCTGTGTGAACCTCATCAGCGTATAACAAAATATTTTCCTATAAATCTTATTTCCAATGCAGAATGAGGCTCGTAAACTGAATCATCAGGAGGTAGTGGAGGAGGACAAGAGACTGAAACTTCCTTCAAACTGGGAAGCTAAAAAATCCAGGTTGGAGTGGGAGCTTGCTGACGATGAAAAGAAAAAGGTATTTTCCACTATGTCTATAATGCAGTACTGCGTTAAAAACATTGGCCCACTCTTGAGTTCCTTCTTGTTAGTTTGCGAAGCTTTTCATATTAGGAAGTCTTTATTCATTTATTTATTTCTGTCTTTATACTCTGTCATCATAATTCTTTCCACACTTATTATTGCAGGAATTCAATCATGGTAGAACAAGAAATTTACAGGTGTTTTTGTAGTTTTTTTTATTTTTTTTTATTGTACCTTAAAGCAGATGGTAACCAGTTAGCCTTTCAGGATAAATATTCTTTAAAATTACAAAATTTTATCTTCTTGCCTTTGATGCATTTCTTTATTCTTGTTTCACTAAAGAGACAGAAGTTTCCAAAATGCGTATTCAAGAAATCAGTCTTGCTCTGCTGATTCCTCTCTTGACGTTATGCAAATTCTCATGGTTTGAATTCCTTGAGCAAAAATGCCATGGTATCATGATATTCACACAAACTTTTAGACTAAAGTGTATAACATGAAACAGCTGCTTTTAATCAGTCATAATCAATTACTGTAGCAACAGTAGGAATACCTGCTGGTTTTCTGTTTTAATAGAAATAATTAATACGGTCATAATGTTAATCATCATAACATTTGTATAGCAATTCGTACAGAATGGTAGAGAACCTAAAAAACAAAGGCAATAAATAACTAATTGTAGTAAACATACTTATTATTCAGGGTTTTTTTTTCTTGTTTTCTAGACTGGCTCTTTCTTTGGCATCTTGTTAAAAGGCCTTAGAATTTGTAATAAACTCATCATTTGTATTTTCAAAACTTTAATACACAATTTATTGAATATTGCTATCAAAAAGGACTACTCAAATCCAATTTTTGGTAGCTGTAATATTTCAGGAGCCATGCTTTCACACTCTGCTTGTCAATAATATATTTTCCCAGCTGGATGATAATTACCCTGCCATTGTTGTCCTCTCCTTATTTAGAGCTTAGTAAACCAAGGCTGAGAGATCAGGGCACAAATGTCGTGTTGTTGTGCTAAGCTCCTGAGGTTAGCTTGCATGCTAACTACAGGTTAGCATAACTTTTAATCTGTCAAATGTGTTCAGCTGCTCCAACAGATGATGACCCCATCGTCAATCATCACAATGGGGAAAAAGAAAGAAAAGAGGGGGGGAAATGTGGCCTAATGGCAGTTGATATTTTAAACACAATATTGCCGAAAAAATATAGATGTTTAATGTTTTCTTAACATTTTGCAGGCCTGGTACCTAACTTGGTTTGGTTTTAAAAAGGCCACAAGATAGCAAGAAAACATTACAACATTGCAATTAACCAATGTTTTTTGATCACTGCTCGCTTCCCCTTACATCATCACAATGTCCCTGAGGCTTAAGAGCTAGATGAGATCTATACCAGATGTGGAAATAAAGGATAATAAAACTCCAAATCGATTAATTATATTATTGACAAGTATCATAAAGTTTTAGTGTTTTTTTTTTTCAGTGACACCTATCAGTGCAATCTTTCGTGATTGAGACATTGCACACGTTGATATTGCAGAGAAGATTGAGGTTTGATATATTGTGCAGCTCTGACTGAACATTTACCTTCAAGGAATGTGCGGCTCGTGGTGAGGACTATCACAGAGTGAAGCTGCTGGAAGTCACTGCTGATGAGGCTGAGCGATGGGAGAGGAAGAAGAAGAAGAAGAATCCGGACACAGGATTCGCAGGTTTGATGGCTTTACTTAGACCTTGAAAGAACACATCTCAGTTCTACTTGGTTTCACCTGCATTAGAAGTCACAGCCATTTGAAGATGAAATAAGATACCCTTTTCACTAATTAAACAGATTTCTTTTGGTATTAATAAAATGCTTGTGCATTCAGTGGTCACAATACAACAGGGTCCAAGTTGCATAGTACTCACTGGGATCATACTACCTACAACAAACCTAATCAGATAATACTAGAAAAAGACACTGATGTTATGTCTAACTTATGTTGTCCACTTTCATGTTTCCCCTCTGCTTTATTCAGAGATAAAAATAATAATTGATGATGGCTCTGGGTAGAATGGCTAGTAAATAATGTTAAATGCTGTCTTTCTATCCTCTTTTGTTATAGTTAATAATGGAAAATCTGTCCGATATTGGGTTGTCAAATTGTACATAATGCAGCAATATTAAATGAGAATGAACTCATAGGTTATTTTTTTGGGGGGAGGGAGAGGAGAGTTTGCGCAGATGTTCCTTCCCGTCTTAATAAGATTAGGTCCCATAACTTAAAGGAACCACAAGTATTCTATCTTTTAAATAGGCAGCTCACCACCCACATATTCAATTTAATGATCAATTCACGGGATTCACTTTAGTTTGAACTACAGGCGACAGTCTTATCTATCTGATCTGATCTCTGTTTAGGATCTTTCACAGCTAATGTTATTACCTAACATTGTGTCACACACTAAAATCGATGTCAGTTCCAGATTACATTCGCTCTGGAATCCTCCTGTGAGCGTTTTGACTATATCTGGAATTAACATTCTAGGAAATGCCGTTTAGATCAAACAGTTTTATTTTGGTCATGGGCAACCCTGTTCTCACGCTTTGGAACTCTTTTCTTCTAGTGATTAGTAATGCACTACAGTGTGTCGATTGCAAAAGCATAGTGCTGGGATTCTGTTCTTCCACTGTGCTTCAGTGTATGGCCAGTTTTCCATGATGGCAGATTGTGAAGCAACAAGTATTCCATATAAGCACATAGATGCAATACATCTCCTAATTTAATCTGTAGAGAAAAGAACTTGCTGCTGAATGTGGCTGTCATCCAATGTCTCAATCTCCCTCCACCAGAGGGGTTTCAAGAGAAATGATGGGAGGAGGAAATATGCCTCTTCGGCCCTGCTTAACCAGCTGCAGCTTGTGTTACTGTGCCTCGTGCCTGCTTGCTGTTTGTTCCACTAATTATAACTTTTTTTTTTTGGTTTTATCTTGCCATCTCCCACAAATACACGCACACACACAATGGACTACAGGTTATGCAGAGGCCCAATTCCGACAGTACCAGAGACTCACCAAGCAAATCAGACCAGATTTGCAAAGCTATGAGAAGCAAAGGGAGGAAATGTAAGTGTGGAAGAATACAGTGCTGTTCAAAATGGAGTTTTGTATGTGATTTAACATTTTTCGAGATGCCAAGTTCAGTTTTACTCAAATGACTGATTATCCGGACCAGTTAAATTAAGAAATTTGTTAAATAGAACATGTATAATAACACCATAGGCTAAAAGACCTCCGAATGCAGTATATTCTTCTCTGAATACATTTGGCAAAAAATATAAGAGTTCCTAAGATTTATACAGATATTTGAAAGGTGTATCCCAAAAGACCTGGCATAAAACTAACAGCTTTTAAGAAAAAACAAAATCAATGTATAATATTATCATTTGAAGCAGCCTTTGTTAACTCACATTATCACATCAGTTATGTCTATTATTAAAAATTTGTGTGACAAAAAGCTAAATAAGGATCATGAAGTTGATTGAAGGGCATAACTGAAATCTCAAATAAAAAAGATGAATTGTAGCTATTGGCCCGGTGCAACCAACTCAGAAGTCACCCATCATGTGTTCATAAAGAGTTTAGTCAATGATCAGCCATGCACTCCTCAATTTGCCAATGGAATTTTATTTTGACATGGTTGCACAATCCAGAATTAAAGTGTAGATGCACAGGACATGCGTGCTAATGTCAAGAGGATTTTGGTGCCTGGAGGCTTATTACTCTTTTATTGCTGCCACATGCACCCTAGCAAAGGAGTCCACTGTCATGAATGCCCAGAAGCAGAATCATCTTCCTTCTTTGGATGCTTGAAATCACAATGGTGGTACAGAAAAGTCAGTTTAAGTGTGTTAAAATGCTGGTTATCTTTGGTTATGTATTTCTAATTCTTTTGCCGGTGCTGCTTCACAGCGGTGAGGATTTCTACCCCACGTCCAATAGCCTGAGCTATGGCAGCCATGTTCCCACAAAAGATGGCATTGACCGCATGGTGGAGGATGTTGAGAAACAGTAAGTCAGTTGTAAATTTATAGAAGTTCCCTATTATGTCTTGACCTTTAGATAATTTGAGCTTCTAATCCAGTGCCAGTCTGACATGGCAGCTTTCTCAGGTCAACTAATCCATCTTCATTAGAAAGGAGCAGAAGAATGGCATAGGAAGCTAAAAGTATGAAGAAACACAAAATCCTTGTTAATACCCTGTTACCCAGTCTTAAACCCCTTTTTGAAAAGCAAATGTTGGAAATCTACCTTAACTTTGGTACTTATCATTGACTCAGGCTATTGAAACAATTCCTGTTTTCATTTATCTCAGAATGAGAGCAAGTTGAGTCACACTGGCACACCACAAACATAGTGTGGCGATACAGTAAGTGTTAGCAATGTAAGTCAGCTTCTGTGATAGACCAGAGCCTGTCTAATTTGAAACAAAATCCACTCCAGGGTATAAATTCTGGTCCAACCCAACTGTTAATCTTAAAATTTATGAGGAAATACACAAATTTCCTCATGTATATTATCTACACTGACAAGCTTGTCAGTGTAGATAGCAGATGTTTTTGTACCTAGTATTACCATTACACCTTTACATCTTTCACATAAAGGTGTATTTCCTTATTTTGCTCTGTGAAGCAATTTGTAATGTGCATTTCAATACATACTTTAGTTTTTCCTTGTGTGTGTATATGTGAAGTTATTTTAAAAAGTGTCTTCGCTCTGGTGTGCCTCAGGTTTTATTGTTTAGGCTCCTTAACTTTTGATCGCTAGTGGTTCCCCAAGTTGTTCTGTATTTGACAGTCCTAGATTTGTGTTGGAGATGCAACTGTAGAACATTAGACAAGGACTTAGCTGCCAGGGATGACGCACAATAATGCTTTGAAGACATGGTGAATCAAGAGTAGGAGCTCACAAATTGACAGTATTTTTCTCGGAGCATGTACGTGTGTGTTATGTTTTCCATCCCCACTCACCCTACCAAATTTAAACTCATGCCCCCAAAAATATTGCTTGCAGACAATTATTGTTATTGGATATGCCATGGATAGGGGCCACACTGGTTCATGCAGTCCTTCATGGATTGTTTTCTTTTCTTTTTTTTTTTTTTGCGATTGTCAGGATTGAGAAGCGTGCCAAATACAGCCGGCGCAGGGCGTACAACGACGATGCAGACATTGACTACATCAACGAAAGGAACGCCAAGTTCAACAAGAAGGCAGAGCGCTTCTATGGCAAATACACAGCAGAGATCAAACAGAACTTGGAGAGAGGAACAGCCGTCTAGTCTGTCCCGTCACCTCAGTGATTTTCTTTCTGGATGCCATGTTATTTGTTTTTTTTTTTTTTGCTTTTAAGCAATCTGAGTCCTTTGATTGGTGGATTTGATCTGACATGCATTGCTTATATTTTGTCTTCTGTTCCTTTGTACAGTATTAAACCTTAGAAAAGATATTCCTCCTCCCTTTTTAATAAACCATGTCTAATTACATAGTAATCCTTATTGGCTTTTGTCTTTGCTGTGTGTGGTCTTATGATTGAAATATTTTAAGCTTAAGAATAAATATTAACTATCATACCTTCATCTCAGTACTAACTTGCCTAGGGCTGTGATGTGACCAAGAAAGCCTTGTGACTGTGGCTGAGAAGAGCAAACAGGTTCCCATGTAAGCTTATTCCTGATCTGCAAATGAAGTGGCATTGCACCCTCTGCAGGACCTTTTTGGGAGTTTAAATACATCCTTTTAGTATTTTTCTGAAATGTTTTTTTGATGCATGGTTTTAGATTTTACTCCAAGCTTGATATACCTGGGGACACTGTTAGAGAAACGTTATGGCACATTTCAGAGTATCACTTCCAATGTTGATCCAACTTAGGAAAAAAAACAGCATTATAAGACTTGAAGTAAATTTTCTATCAAAGCAATTGTCTGAGCTCAAGTTAGAACAGGGACATGTAGTCTGGCTGTAAGATATTCCAATGTCCAATTAATTTTATTACAGTGATAATTCTCTTGATTTATTACACAACTTTGCAGTTCAGCAATAATTTACTAGCACCTGTGCCAAGATGCTGTCAAGGCTACCACCAACAATCTTCAGGGTTGCTGAAAAACAGGCACAACACCAAGCACACCTGCTTCTGAGTTTGATTACACCCATTTTAAAAGATGTAACAGATGTCCTGATCATATAAATCAGCAAATGTATTAGTTTTGTAGGAACAAGGAAGAGATGCATCATACTGAACTGGGAAACCAGGTACCAATTTGAACTAAATTACATACATCCCTTCTGATTAGGATGAAAACCTGTCAAGAGGCAGAATATTTGCTCATGGTTTTAAAGAAAACAGTGCCATCATGTGGGATTTATAGGAACTGCTACTGTACACATTCAACAAACAACTGTTTCTATTCAAACATTTAAGAAAATATTGAAGGATAACCCTAGTTGGTAACACTGCCAACATTATGTCAGAACTCAAATCCATTTTGTCAATGTTCAAAGGAAAAAAAAGACATCATTCTTGATTCAATTCTTTATTAATAAATACACAATACAGAGGACAAAGAATAATCCCACCTGAACGAATTCTTCACAGCTTCCCATTTAAATCTTTAACATCTGAAAGAAAATGACCACAAAATTTATATTTTACAAACTATGTACATTATTTACAGTGTCCATGTACCCAGCTACATAACTAGCTTAAGGGTGTTTGTTTGGACTGGAGTTCTGGCCTGTACTGATGGGAATCCAATGGCCGTAAGGCTTCCGGCTTTCAACGCTGTCAACTCTGGGAGTTACCTTTGCAGGAGATGGTGCCACCACCGTTGGCTTGGCAACAGAATTCTAGAAAATGGGGGGGAAAAAGTTTTTAAACACCTATTTTATTTCAGATTGTTTTGACTCTGGGGGCACTTTTGAATCACTTACATTTACACTGAAAGCAATTTTCCTGCCTTCCATCCTTGGACTGGACACACCAGGCTCTGCCTCATCCTAATTCAAAGAGAGAAACAGATTACAAGTTACTCATGAGCAAGGAACTGCGCTTCAACCTGAAGTTCAAACTGATGGTTCTACTTAATATATAGCACTCTCAAACTGCAGCTTTCATGCAGCCCTTCATTACTTAAATTATATCTAAAGGACAGCCCTTGAAGCTGTATAAAATAATTTTTAAAAATTAAAAAAAAAAGGTTTAGTTTGTTTAAACTGGAAGAGTGATGGAACAGTGATCAAGACGCAAGTTCCCCAGCCCCTCAGCACACATGTTGTGTACCAACTTATCTTTAGGATACGGAGAAGAGTTGTCTTGACTGGAATAGTCATTATAATGCAGTCCACACGCCTGTGCTCCTTCAGCGAGTGGCAGATTCTGCTAAGTAACAATAACCCATTTCATCTGAAAGCATAAATACATTGTAATGGCACAGAACTAACACCTAACTAAATTATTTACATGTTTGTGCAATAAGCATATGCATGTAATCTAGAGTGAATTGCTATGTTAACTGTATGTGCTTATTCCATATATTAAACATACTGCAACATCTAAAGTCAGAGAACATGTCAACGCAAACAAATGGTTGTCACCCATGTCACATGACAGCCTTTTAATCCCAGGTGCCGATGAGTGAAGGAGACCACTGTCATGTTATCTATGAAGACAGGAATAAATACAGAGAGCAGGTGTGTTCCCTCATGGGTCAGGTTGACAAAAGACAGGAAATAAAACAAAAAGAAAAAAAAAAGAAACTAGACCAAGAGCAGGTAATACATTTGGTGTGCTCTCAAGAAACAAAAATCATGTAAGGAAGTTAAATCTAAAAGAACCTTCATTTATAAAAATTTAAAAAATTATGTATATTTACTTCTATGCAACTTTCACCAAGCCAATAGCAATGTACTATAGTTACAAAAAAAATAAAAAAATAAGAGTTTACAAAGAATTTCTCAGTGACTGAGGTGGTAATTTCTTCTATAGCATTTCTTTTTATCATTAGTAAAAACACTCACCTCTAAATGAGTCTTTTGGGAGCCATGCCTCACCGGTGTAACAGGCTCTGGTGAAGAACTTCTGGCTGCTGGCTGCTCTGACAGGATAGGCTTCACACTTTCAGGAAGGTCCAGCTTCTCCACTCCAAGCATTCGCATAGCATTGGCCTTGGCAACTTCAAGGAGTTCCCTTTTGTCTGTGGACCACAATAAAAATAGAGAAGACAGTTATTCAATCAATACTATCCACCTCCTGTACAAAAAAAAAAGAAAAAAAAAAAGAAAAAGAAGTCTACTCACCACGCAGGCTTAAACTGACGGAACGTCCAGATGACCTGGATCGCGATCGCCCCCTGTAGGTCATGGAAGGAGATCGAGAGAATCTGCATCTCAGCTGATTTGCTGGTCTCCTGTACCTACTCCAGCATGCTGGAGACCAAGAACGGGACCTGGACCTATAGCTTCTGTGATGGCGGGAATATCTGTCTGATACCGGGGAGCGTGTGTAGGAGCGGGAATGAGACCTGTAGTGGCGTGGTGGGGATCGGCTGAAGGAGCGAGAACGCCCCCTATAGCGGCGGGGTGGGGACCGGCTGAAGGAGTGTGAGTGTGCCCTGTAGCGCCTGGGTGGGGACGGGCGGTAGCGGTCGCCGCCATAACTACGGTGGCTATCACATCTACAGCAGGAAGAATGTCGGTGGCATCGCGGATAGGATCGGGACCTGGAACGGGACCTGGAGCTAGAGGATGACCCGCTCCTGCAAGAAGATGAAGATGAGGAGGATGAAGACCTGTTGCGCCCACGGCGGCTTTTACGCCCTCTTAAGCCAGAACCAGTGGAACGGCTGCTGGTAGAGCTGCTAACGGATCGTGAGCGAGATAGGGAGTGTGAAGAGCCTGGGCTCTTCTGGTCGAAGATCACATTGATGCCGTCGCTCTGGCGAGCCTGTGCCATATCAGAATGCGAGTCAACCTGTGTAGCCATCTCTCAGTATTTCTGCCGAAGGCTGAAAAAGAGATGGAAATTAAAAAGTTACTATATGTATGGATGTAAAGCAAACGTAACTTGATTTCATTAAGTTTAGATAGTATATTATACAAATACCAAAGACATTTGAATATGGATGATGTAACTAAATTCTACACAATACTGCCCCTTAGTGATGGGCGCATGTGTCAAGCCCTTAGACCAAACCCCGTGTCGGTGCGCGTATTGCTTTCAGCAAGTCAGGTGACTGACACAAGAACTGTTTTGAAATGACACTGACGTGCCAAACTGTGTTTATAAGGAAGCGAATCTGTCAACGGGATGCATTTGCCAAAATAATTCTTGATCTTTTATGGTACAGCATCAACTATGGAGCCTCAAGGCAAACGAAAGGTTTCGTAGTTTGGGACCATTTTTATCCACGTCAGAAAATAAGTTATTGGTTATCACTTCGTTGTTGTTTCATCCGGTTCTTTTCAGCTTGTACTTGATCTATTTAAATCCAAATTTAGCTGAAATTGACTCTTAGTTTACTTTCATATTATGTTCTGCAGGTTAAGTGTTGCATATGTTTCTCCTTTTAAATCATACATTTCATTATTTTATTCTTAAATTACCCTCGATAAATAAAAATCTTTAGACAGAAAAAAGGAAAATAAAGACAACCCCGCTATAAATAAAAAAAGACATTTCCAGCAAAACACATCCATAAAGATCTGTGTACAAAATAAATATAAAAGAAAAAAATGTTTTTACATAAACAATATACAGTGTCACTAAAATCTGTTTTATTTAAATAAATTCACCTCCTCAATGCTGAGGCATTATAGGGCCATGAATCAGAATGAAGTCGCAGATACACCTGGATAAACTCAGATGTACAGCCATTCTACAAATTACTCAGTTGCTTTTTATAAACTACTTCATATAAATGTATTGTTTACTTCATTTTTTTCTACAGCAGGAGAAGTTGTGTCAAAAAACAGAACAGGCTAAGTTTCAAAATGTTGGAAAAACTTATTTTTTTGAATGAAAATTTGTGGGGAAAAAAACAAAAACAGTCCATAACCATCTTCATTCCAAATACGTTCACTTTCAATTTCATCACTTGGTACATATTCACATAATGTATTGACTGTATCGAAGAATGTCAAATAGATTTTGAATTTAACTGAAGATATGACACAATATACAATAAAATACAATGACTTAAATCTTATTGTATAGAGTAGACAGTCTGTCAACTATGTTGCCTGCAGGGATTTTTAAAGTCCAGCAGGTGTCAGTATTCAGTGGCGCAGTATCGACACAGTATCAATACAGTTTTGCTATGGGTCTAAACATACATGGCGCCTCATTTACCCATCACTACTGCCCCTAGTGACTGCAGTAGCGTTGCGTAACTCCAACGGCTGACCGGAGTTCCGGAAATTTCCAGACTCGCAGGCTAATAGAGCTCGGCTAGTAGCTTGGCCTTGTTCTTCTAACAAGAAACTCTTTGGGCGATTCAACAACCACGCTTCTGTATTAATTTAAAAGCAAATAGCTACACAAAACATAAAAACAATGCTCTATAAGCACTAAGCCCCCAAGAAACGAAAATATAGGCGTGTTGCTGTAGTCTTACCAGTTTAAATGCAGCTGGTTGATCTTATAAAAACGTCGACAGAAACGGCTACTATGTAGAAAACACTTAAACGTTTGTCTTCACAAGGTGCGAGTGTAGAAGAACAGCTAAAAAGCTATCAGATTAATTGTTTCCAAATGCTGAAAAAGGAAGAACAAAAGGTGTCCTCCAATGTTTATCCTCCAGTCGTCGTTACTCGAATGACGATGAGACTGAAGCCGAAACTGATTTTAGGAAGCCTCTGGAAATTTCCATTCGTGTGCTGTCCGGCCGATTCGACGTTTTTGACCAGTTCACTATTAAGACTCTTCTAAGTTAGCGGGAAAAGCCCGGTGTTCTCCAAATTCAGGTCGCCATACATTTATTCACCAAGAAATGTTTTGAAGTTTGTTATTTTCTGTTTCAAAATGACTATGAAATTGAGATGGAATTAAAAAGAAAATCCAGTGTCTGAACTATCCAAAAGAATCGAATCAGTTTCAACGGCCCGCCCTTCAGTAAAATGGATGAGTACGGTATACTTTTTGCTTACGTAAATGCAAGGAATAATGCGGTTTTCGGAAATAAATCCATAACATTTATGGAAATGGCGAAGATACAATTTCAGCCTTTTTAGCTGCATAGTATACAATAGTTGAGTATATGGTCCATCGTGTAATAACCGTATGGTTAACAAGCCTATATTATTTGAATTATGTGTTATAACTAATCAATTTTCTTGCAATCATTTTTACTTGTTTAGGATTACCCAAAAAGTAACACCAATGTGTTAAACGTTTTTAACTGCTAAATCTTTATGCCATTGCCTTTGACCTGCCTATTGCAGGTCAAAGTACAGCTCACTTTGAGAGCTATACTAAACTCATTTTATAACAGATTTACTCGGTTTGCAGTTAAGTATTAGTTATATAAAAAAAGTAAATATAATTTGTTTGCAAAAATTGTGTTGCATCTTAAAATGCATGTCAGTGTAGAAAAGCTATGAGATTCTCTGCAGTTCCAGAAGTATCGTTTGTTAACCCTTCAATAACACAGTGTCAGTTTATTTTATATTGCAAAATGAAATGAAAATATCAGCTATTTGTTGTCGATGCTTGAATTTGATGCTGGAAATAACAGTTTTGTCTCCCAGCTCTGTACTTTGTAACAGATCATATTTGTGATGACATGCCAACACAGTGTTATTCTCATGTTTTATATGTATCTTTTTCCTATTTGGACGTTACATTACATTGTCCTTTCACCTTAATCGCAGACGTTGCAGGCGATCTCGCGACAGTTTATGTAACATCTCCTGTTTACTTTTGAGTAGATGTAGAAAAACAGATTGCGCATGTATAGCCATGACCCGTGTCAACGCCATATTGTGATGGTCATTTGCAGAAAAATGCTTACTAGAGATAAAAAGTGTTTAGGTAATATTGTACGACTTCGAAGTTTGATGTAATTATGCGTGTTTTATGTATTTGAAATCTATACATTTCTATTGAAAATACAATGTGGGAAATGTGGGATTTATATTTTTTATGTATTTATTTTTAATTTTTTTGTTTACTTATTAATTTATTATTAATAATAAGTTAGAAAATAAGTTCATAGCTAACAAGTTGTGAGACTAAATTCCTGCTAAGAATAGCAAAAATAAAAAATGGTTTGGAAATTTGATCAAAATTTGACATCTCTGTCATATTTTTGGAAACATGGCAGAGTGAGCGCTCTTAGGAGCAAACTATCTTTAACGTATTTTTCTCCGGTAACCTTGGTAACAAGAATTTGGGCAGTTAGGAGAAAGTAAATGGCGCAGGAACACTCGGAATGCACTTCTTTCGTTTTTGTAAGTATTTATGTGTGTGTCTGTAGAGCATATTATCTGAGTGTAGCATTAAGTTGAATAAGTGTTTTCCATTCTGTCATATTTCAGTTTATAACATTTCTAAAAGATCTTTAGTTAAGAAAATCAAGACTTGCGTTGTGATCAGCTGTTCAATGACAGTCACGTGTTGAGGATAGAATTGTTTTGCTAAAGTTTATATTGGCATTCATTAAAATAAAAAAATATATTTTTTTTTATCATGATATTTATAAAACTGCAGTTTATACAGTTTTTATTGTGCAATATTAAGAGCAGTCACATTCAGAAAAAACAAATATAAAATATCTAAAATTGTGACTTTCACCTTTTAAATTATTATTGTTGACAAAACAAAATAGCGGAATCAAATGAACTAAATGGCGGTTGATTATTTTAAGTATAACATGAATTAAATGCATAACTGATTAACATTTTCTGAATTATATGGCCCGTATTTTTTATGATTATATGCATTGTGCATTTTTGGTTAATCAGAATTACTCGGAAAGATTCAAAATATGTGGGTGATTGTTTTGTCATTTTATTTTGGGTGGTTTGAATTGATATTTTTACTGATGCTTTTACATTGAGTTTGTAGTGCTGTTGTAGAGTGACTGGGTATGTGTATTTGTAATATATATATATATACATACATACAAACATAAATACATAAATACATACAGACAGATAGATACAAGAAGCGGTTGCCACTCACAATATGGCGGACCGTGTGGTTTCTACAGCGCAACGAACTCGTTGCCGTTTCTACTCTTCTATGTCTACAGCTCTGAGTTAACCAGCGAGTGAACACCCGCCAACTCCTTATTCCGCGTCTCCAGAAACCTGCACGCAGGCTATAAACTGCTCCAAGATGTACATGTTCGCTAAGGTGCCATACGGCTACGGATTTGTGATATTAATTTACCTGTATAGCTGGATTATGCTGTTTTATTTGGCAGTAAAAGTTGGCGAGGCCAGGAAGAAGTACAAAGTGAAGGTACGTTGATCGAGATTGAGAAGTCTCTAAAGTCTTTGTGATGCGCCTACAACTTGTTTGAAAACATTTTTAATGCAACTGCTTGTTTATTTTACAGTATCCCACAATGTACAGCGACAAGGACCAAATGTTCAACTGCATCCAGAGAGCCCACCAGAACACATTGGAGGTGTACCCACAGTGGCTCGTTTTCCAAACAATTGCAGCCCTTGTGTACCCGGTATTTGTCATTTTATATTTACTTAATCGTTATTTGTTCGTGTATTTATTTCCATGTACATAGAACAACGACATGGCAGCCAATCATGTAGTCGATTGCGAAAGATATGGTGTCACAGTGATGGGCGTATTTTCTCCAGATGTCATGAACTCATTTATTTGTTGTTTAAACATTACTTATGTGGATTCTGATTTATATTGTCTGTGTTTTACTAGTTAACTGCGTCTGTGCTGGGTGCTATTTGGGTGACCAGTAGATTCTTCTATGCATGGGGATACTACACTGGAGGTAAGACCTTCATTTTGGATGTGTTATGTACACGGATGTCAACTGAGAATACTTCAAGTCTCCTTTCTACAACATTTCTCACATATAATCCCCAAATACCCCTGCCTTTTTCATTTTATGAAAAGAGGGTGTTGCCTAGACTAATGCCTTGCAAAATGTGTTGCTCCTCACCTAGT
Source organism: Alfaro cultratus (assembly GCA_903066825.1). Classification (NCBI taxonomy): domain Eukaryota; kingdom Metazoa; phylum Chordata; class Actinopteri; order Cyprinodontiformes; family Poeciliidae; genus Alfaro; species Alfaro cultratus. The sequence goes on from CAEFZX010025875.1 coordinate 119,489, forward strand.
TTTGTTTAATTATTTACATAAGATACCACCTAGGCAAAAGGTTATTCATGAAAAAAATCAGAACAACTGCTGAACCTACAGTAATTGACTCACCATGCTCTTAAAACTTATCTTATTGTTTAACAATGTTTTGTTTATTTCTTTCTTCCCAGAACCAGAAAAGAGGATGCATGGCGCCTTTGGCTACATTGGATACTTTGGAGTGATCCTTATGTCCTTATACGTTTCTTTGGAATTGCTTGAAGTCTTTTAAGATGGGTTTCAACCCATCAGGTTAAAGAGTTTAATGGCTCATTGCTGGAAAACATCAAAAATAAACTTCCCATACTTCAGTGCTAGTTTCATCATATATTTTATGGGTTGGTAATTTCACATTAAGGTTTGTTTATATTGTCTCATTATAAAAATTTTTTTCATGTAGCCAGGGATTATCAGTAAAAGAAAGAGATGAATGAATTATAGTCTCATAGAGTGTTAGTGGTGAATGGGCCAAACAGTGGGGGGTTGATGGCTCCATGTGATTTACACATGATGCTTAAGTCACAAATCTTGCTCTGAGGACATATTTCTTATTAACTATGGAAGAAAATGTTATGTTGACCTATAACAATATGATTTTTCTTTTACAATAAAATGCTTTGATCTCAGTCATTCAAATAATAAAATCTCAGTCAAAGAGAATAAAAATAAATGTTTTTTGTTCTAATGTTCCTAATGGTTTAAATTAGTTAAACATTTAGCTACCTTTAGATGAGTTAATTTTAAGCCTTTGCTCTGAAGCCTACAAGTTTGCTCTTTTGTTATGCTTTGTCATTTTCTTATCCACGCAGTGACTATTATTTTAGGCAAGACAAGTTTATTTGTACAACACATTTCACCAACAAGGCAATTCAAAGTGTTTTACATGATGAAAAGATTAAACAAAAACACAATGCATTACAGTGGCACAATAAAGGAAAGAAATAAAAAACTGAAACACAGACTAAAATGTATCATTTTCCAGGCGTTATTTATCAATGGCAACTCTGGCAAGTGGGGTTTTACTTTGCTTTAAGCAGACGTCTGCAACCTGTTTCTCTCTGGACCTTTCACCATGGCTTTTAATAGCTTTGGATAAATGACAAAGAGTCATTTTAGCAAATTACTCTTATTTTTTACAAATTTTAACAAATGACGGTTCTAGCAGGTTTCATGTCTGTTTCATATAATAAATGCATTTAATTTCCTCAACAGTAGGTAATTAGAAATACCCACTTGTGGTTTTATTTTTACACAGCTTTCCACAAATATTAATATCCCATACAAAAACTTTGATTTTTGCTTTTTCCTTATTTGTGCATTTGATATTTTTCTTTAAAACCTAACAATAGCAATAAAGCAGTGGTTGTTCAAAAATGACAGAAGAATTTTTATAGTGGATACTCAAAATAAAATACAGCTACTCTGTTTTTAGGTCGGGTAACAGTGGCTCTAAACAAATTGTATTTAGCTGGACTGAGGCAAAATGGCACTTTTGGCTTTTAAAGGAACTCAGTGTTTCAGCGTTTTTGCAGTTCCCTGGAAATTTGTTCCATTCTAGAGGATAAAAACTGAATCCTGCTTCTCCATGTTTGTTTCTGGTTCTGGGGCTCAGAGTAGATTTGAACTCAATCTAAACGGTCTAGTAGGTTCATAATTTAATTAACTGAGAATGACAATTTAATTCAGTGAACTTACTAAGAATAATTTTAGATCAGTGGTACAGTGGTTTTGCAAATGAAGCAGACATTTTTAATAATTTGGGATATCGGATAGGTTGGAATTATGATTCAAGCAAAAATACTGCTAAAGGGAGGACAGATAGAAATTCACTATTGCATTTACATCACATTTTACTGAATTTCCACCACATGATTCAGTCTTAAGTTCAATCATAGGTTTTGTCACTTTCTTATTTTAATAATTTACAATAAAGTTAGTGTAAAAGTCGCTTTGTTTGTCTATGACAAACAAAAAATATATTTATGACTTAGGATATTTATGACACAAAAGCTTGATTTAAAGGAAAAACACTTGTCACATATATAATATTCCAAAGAAAATAAAATATCATGTGGTATAATTTAACGTCTTTCCTTAAATTTGTCCGTTAACTTTATTTTTTTGGAAAATTTGTATTTTACGTTTATTGAGATAGAAAAGTCAAATTTTCTGCAGGGTACTTGAAGGCAACAGAACGAACAAAGCTTGGGTGTGGATGTACTGCGCATGTGCCTGAGAGAGCTTCTTGTCGGAAGCCAAGTCGGGTTAAACCAAAGGCTTGACATCAAAAACCGAACATAAAAAGGTAAATTATCTTTGAAACTCACTTTAAACATTACTTGTAACTCGCTTACGCATGTTTCCGTCAGTCGTTATTGTTGCCAGTCCTAATTATGACACTATTTTTCGTAACTTTATAACAAGAAACCTTCAAGGAAATGTTTGCTAGCGTTAAAGCGACGAACAAAAGAGACATTGGGAACAGAGGTTTGTCCTTTGAAAATACTATCATTTTCTACCGTGTAAAATCGCACTCATACACTGTGTAGTTGTCTCATCGGTGTTAGAAACCTACTGGTTTAGAATATGAATCTTGAGGTACTGTACTATTGTACGAACTGGGTTTAGCATCGTATTTACTGTACAGCGGCTGCGCAGTAAAGTATTTATTGTTTTCTCTCCCCTAATCTTAACGTGTATTTTGCTTCGTTTCTTTATTTTCTTTTTTTTTTTAAAAAAACAATGTAATGTATCCTTGTGGGTTATTTTGTGTTTTTATTTTTTCCAGAATCATGTCAGGATTTCTGGACGGAATCCGTTGCGGAGACTGTGAGTGCAATGTGGACTGGGGGGAGAGAAGAAATACCATCGCATCCATAGCTGCTGGAGTTCTGGTATTTGCAATAATTTCTTTTGTCCAAATCGTATGTGTTGTGGAAAGGGTAGTGTGAGCTACTGTGCTTGTTTTACCTTTGTTTTAATGTTCTAAACACTGATCTAAGTGTGTGTAATAATTAAGAGGAAGATTTCTTAGTGATCTCATGTCAGCAATCAACCATTGAGGGTAATTGTGCGTCTTGTTTTTGCAGTTTTTCACAGGATGGTGGATCATCATTGATGCTGCTGTGAAATATCCCACCGAGGGAGAATTTCATCATGCCTATCATACGTGTGGAGTCATAGCCACGGTGGCCTTTCTCATGTAAGTGGAGTTTTTTCACACTTTCTGCAGAAAATAAGTAGTCTCTCAAAGCTCCATTATTTGGTGTTTTGGATGCTTGAATATCAATTTTTAGGTACTTTCTTATTCCCTATTGTCATGGATGAGTGGTAGCTTTCATCACATGACTTCATTTTGGAGTTTAAGTCATGTGATTAGTATGTGTTTTTTGTGAATCCCCCAACCCCCTTCTCTAGTCAGGGTGCCTAGTGTTTAGATGCAAATTGCTACAACCATTAATGATAACGACCTTTGCTGTTTGTCATGAACAGTATAGATGTGATATCTCTCACCACTTTGATCAAAATTTCTGAAAACTTGATCAAGTGACGACAACAAATCAAATTCCAGGGCAACTTTCTATGAGGCAGAAACGTCCAAAAATGAGATTCGTTGACATCAGATTTTCGGGTTGGGTTTGAAATCTTAATGTTTATGTATTTTTAAAGACGGCTGAGATCATTGTCTTTAACTCTCTCCTTCTTTTTGCCTTGTGTAGGATAAATGCTGTTTCTAACGGCCAAGTAAGAGGAGACAGCTACAGCGAGGGATGCCTTGGACAGACAGGTTAGTACGTGGATGAGTCTTTTTTTTTTTTGCAACTAAAGTCTTGTCTCTTTTCCATATGTTTTGCTTATCACCCACTTTTAGTGTAAATATGAGTGGAAAACAACTTTGAGTAAACTATTGGTAGGAATTATTGCATGAATTTGAAAATATCTTTAATAAATTTAATCTACTACACTTTTTAAATCCAATTTCTGGTAGAACTCTACATTTTTGAGCCCTTTCTGGTGTGGGAACTACAAACTTTTTTTGTAATCTTTAAACAATTCAGTATATGTATATAGCTCTGACCAACAATGAAAGGGCTTTACTAAAATGAACATCCATTTTATATACAGAAATGCATACTTGACTCAATTCAGTCCAATCACATTGGCAGGTTTAAACTTGATTCATGTGTTCACATTCAGTTGTAGTCAGAAGAGATCATGTTAATCATTTTCCTTTCATCTGAAGGTGACACTCTAGATCTTCTCACAGGCCCTGATGAGATGTTGATGAGTTTAGATGACTCGTGCTGGCTTACAGTAGTTTGAACTGATCAAACTACTGGTGTTTAGAAATGACTCCAGATCACTTTCTCAGTTGTAACTCTACAATAGTACTATTGCGGTCTGCACTTTTCCTTGAGCCTGTTTGGAAGAGGGAAACCTCAAGATTGAATTAAAACATTGCCTTTCAGAGTCATTCTATTTGTTTTATAGTCATTCCACTTGTGATGAAGAACAATTCTGATTAGTAATTAAAAGCCCCAAACCAATCACTTTAATGTTCCTAAACTTCTCCCTGCAACTTTAGACTTATTATGAAGTGTTGTACCATGTTGCCCGCGGTAACCCACCCGCCCTTATCTCACTGTGCAGGTGCTCGAGTTTGGCTCTTCATTGGCTTCATGTTGGCTTTCGGCTCCCTCATTGCCTCCATGTGGATTCTCTTCGGAGGATTTGTAGTGCCTCGTAAGTGGGATTTATGATATTGGCATATAGAGCAGCAGGTAGTGCTTAGGACTTAGTAAAAGTTAAAGACTTTTACATTAATTGTACTTCACAAAGTATCACAGTTTGATGATCTTGATATAATTGTTTTTTGCAGAGAAGCCTGCTGTGTATCCCGGTATTGCCATTTTTTTCCAAAATGCATTCATTTTCTTCGGGTAAGTTTATCATTAATTATTTGTATCTTTTATTCAATCCAATTAGCAAAAAGAAACATGATACTCATTATCTTTTACTTTCTCTAATTTAGAGGTTTGGTCTTCAAGTTTGGGCGCACAGAGGATCTCTGGCAGTAAAACACTGACTGTCCATGGTTAAACACTCTTTCTATATTGTATGAGACAATATTCTTTAGCTGTCATTCATATAAATATAAACCTTTTTTAGCTTTTACATTAAAATATATAATTTATGTTCTTTGCTGCATTGTAGCTAAATCATAACTAAGCACAAATTGTCAGATTTCTGTGAAGTTTAAGGACTTTCAAAGGTGGCACATCTTTACATGTGTGTTTGCACTCAGACTGTATCCATGTTTTTATTATGGTTTACAAGTTGTGTATACCAAAATGTATATAGCAGAGCTTTACTGCAACATTCCCTTGGGTTGGCTCCCTTCTTTAACACATCATCATTTTTATTTGAACTGTTCGTGTGGAAATTTGAAATGGGTGTCATTTGCAGGTAATATTTTAGAATGATTTGAATTACTGAATGTATCCATATGGGGTTTAAAAAACAGCTTTAACGGGTTATCTGCTCTATATTAAGTCAGATTAAATGTTGAATTTTACAATTTCACAATAGAGGGTTTCAGAACTGTAAGGTGGTGTTGCTTTAACAGAGGTTTGGATTTCAGTTTTGTTTTGTTTTTCCTGTAAATCATTGAGTCAGTTTCCAATAACAGCATCATTAAACACACTGGGCTGTAAATGAGTTTGACTTTTGTCTTTTCATCATCCAGCCTTTCCTTTTTTTATTTCTCTCGCACAAACGCATCCCATTTCTACTCTTAAGAAAAACAAAATTATAAAAGTTATGTTCAATAGCAAAGATTAATGTAGAAAAGCCATATCCAAGATGAGAGCTGATAATTTGTTTTCTTCATCTTCTCACTTCCGTACCATGAGGTTGGGAAACTGCAAAACATCAAGTTCACAGAATAAAAATTAATGTGATTCTCTGTAATTTTATTTCTGATATTTTTTTTCTTTGAGATTTATGTGTGAATACCTCCCAGAAAGCCTGATCATCAAAGCATTTTTTGTTTTGTTGCGGTCTCCAAAATGTCCACTTGAGAAGAAAGGCTTTAAGACAGAAAGCATTTTGGTTAAAATTAGCTTAAAAATGCTGAAGCTTGATTTTAAGTTGGCATTTGTCTTTCAATCAGTTTTTTCAATGTTAGTCAGGGCCATCTCAAATTAAAATGTCATTCAAAATGAATTCATATCAAAACATTCAACTTACAATATGCATATTAATTCTACATTGTTCAAATATTTGAACATTTAAATAATCTATATAGTCCACAGCTAATGAAAAGTCAGGTTCTCTGAAAACTGCAGACCAAAAAAAGTATTTCTTATATAGAAATGTTATGTTGTGGCCATCAACTTCCCACACAATGATTGACGTGGTTGTCCATCAATCATTGACGCTCTCCAGGGTAGGGTGAGCCCCAAATGATTCTAGCAAGAGGGCTGTACCCAGACTTGATCATGGAAAGCTGAGTGGAAGGAAAAAATGTGGTAGAAATAGATAAACAAGATATAGCAGTCAAGTAATGGTTGTGAAGCAAAGTAAATTAAAGAGTTTCATGGAAGTTCAAAAGTTGTGGAGTCAGTGCTTCAAGAGACGCTTCGCAGGCATATCCATGGCCTGGGCAGCAGCTGTTGCTTTATTTGTGTCAAGCCACTCATGAACCAGAGCCAACATCAGTATTGTATTACTGTGGCTAATGAGATAAAGGACCTGACTGTTGCTCAGTGGTCCAAAGTCCAGTTTTCAGATGAAAGTCAGATTGTCATTTCATTTGGAAATCAATGCCCCAGAGTCTGGAAGAAGAATGGATAGGGACAGAAGCAAAGCTTCTTGAGGTCCAGTGTTAAATTTCTGCATTCGGTGACAATTTGGGGGTGCCAAGGCACCTACTGGTGTTTTGTTACTTTATTCTTGATTACAAAAAAAAAAAAGTCAGCACAGTACTTCACAAGGAGGTTTTAGAGCATAATATCCTTCTCTCTGCTGATGAGGTTCATGGATACGCTGATTTCATTTTACAGCAGGATTTGTCATCTGCCCATACAGCTAAAAGCACCAGGATCAGATTTAATAACTATATGGTTGGATACGATTGGTCTGCACATTGCTCTGTTATCAAAAGGAAATAAGAGACCAGCAAATGAGTTGAAGGATGTTGATAAGACACACTGGGCTTCTTTAACACCTCAGCAGAGTCACATGCTGATGCCTCCATGCCATGCTGCACTCACGCTAGATGAAGCCTCAACCAAGTGTTAAGTCCATATACTGCATGTTACATGCACACTTCTGTACAAAAAATAAAAACTTTATTTTTTTAACTGTGATGTTCTAATAGCTAGAGAAACTACATTTTAGGTTTTCATTAGCTGTAAGCCACATCATCAAAATCAACCCAACTAATGAGCTTAGAATAAATCACATTGAGTATAATGACTATATAACTAACTTATGAACAAACATACCTGTTATGATTCCCATGGACAAACTTAAAGAGACAGTAGTAAAGAGAGTGCAGATGTGAAACACAGCAAATCGGACAGCCCTAAAACGAAACAAAAAATTTTGTGGTGCTTCTTTTTTTTAATTATTATTACATTTCAAATCCTGGGTGCATTCTTACACAGTGTGGTCATCACAGTCTTTAATCTGCAGGACCAGTTGTGCGAGCCACCCCAATAGACCAGGAAGTCCATGTGTGCTCAGAACAGCGCAGGTGTCATGGCACTCAAATGCAATCAGCAAGTGGGTCTGAAACAAAAAAAATGTTGAATAGAGGTTTAAAGTGTAGATTTTAGAAAATTAAAGTAAAGGTAGATAAAGACCTTAAGATATCTGTATCCCAGGGTTGACAATATGGCAGCAGTGAATCCGAGTGCCATGGCTTCCCACGGCTGTTGAACTACTGACACGGAAACCCCAACAGCAGCCCCGCCAGCAAGGATGCATGATTGCATTTGGATCTGGTTGAGGAAATTATGCAAAAAATATCAAATATAGTGGCCAAGTTAATTATTTTCCTATATTCCTATACAAAAACAAGCTCAAGTAGTGTCTCCTGAAGCTTTACAGAAAGTTACAAAATAGTGTATGAGCATGCAAAGGATCACATCTTACTGGGTTGAGTTTTCCCCTGGGACTGGAGAGCACAGCCAGAGCGGCTGCTGTCACAGCACTAACAGCAAGGGCCAGGTAGGTGCTGCACACCGCTTCCAGACGGGTTTGATCATCCACCACCAGTACCGAGTTAAAACTGGGCCAAAACATCCAGAGAAACACAACGCCTGGAGAGCAAAGACAATGCACAGTTCAATTTATCTTCAGTACTTTGATGCTGCACTTGGAATCAAAAATCAAAAGGTTAATTGTTATGGATCCAATTAGACATTGACTTTTGTGAGGCAAGAGCTGTGACTTATATGCCACCATGTGACATATTGAAATGTCTCAATACAAGTCTGTTACACACCCAACATTGAGAACAATCCTGATTTCTTGTCAAATTTCTCCTTCTCAAATCCCTGCTTTGAGCCATCTCTGTACAGGATCCACGTCAGCATGAGTCCAAAGAGGGCCCCGAAGACATGAAGCAGCATGATGCTGTTCGGAGGCCGGAGCTGGAGCCAGAAAATATCATTCATTTATGACGACTTTTATAATCTTTTGTAAAGAATGTGTTCAAAATATATTAGCTGCTGTAGGAATCTGACATCTGAGTTTTAAGTCCTTCCACTGAAGATTTAATATACTAATATACTGAACATTTTCAGAACAGAATCTTACTTTCAGGAGCGTCTGGAGGAGCCATTCATTCAGGACAAATCCTGTCACTTCCAGGAGGGCAATCAGGGTGAGCTGGACTGGGTTTGTCTTTCCCAGTACGGATCCGATTGAAATGAGTGCAGAAACCGCACACAGCTCTGCCTTTATAATGCTGCACGAAAACATCAATGGTAGAAAGGTTAGAGTGGTGTAAATCTGAATACAAAGGTGCAGTGTAAATAAGTTAGGATATTACTGAAACATATTAATACAATATTAATATAGATTTCTACAGTTGTTTTTCCTTCCACTCAACTTTCCATTATTATGGTTAAATACAGCACTTTGTGTACAGTCAACTTGTTTAGCGATGACCTTTTGGGCCCATTGTAGGCTATGTTGAAGGTAGCAGAGAAATATTTCTCTACTAAGTCACCATGCTTGCATAGGTCAGCATGGCATGGCAACATGTCAATATGTTGTCAACATATATGTGTTAAAAAGGATTCTTTATTTGTACAGTAATTAGTTAATAATATTGTAGTTTTCTAATGAAAGGAATTTTGGGTCTTCATCAGCTGTAAGCCCTAATCTTGAAAATTAACAGAAATAAATAGTTGAAATATAGCACTTAATAAATTGTTATAATATAGTTTGTATAATTAAATAACTAAAACAAATCCTCTAACCATACCTTTTCAAATCAATTTTGATTATCTTGGTGTTGTACCAGGAGTCAATGCCGTTCAGTATGAGAGCCCATTGGGTGCCAATGATGGCAACAAGGAGGTTGAACCCAGAGCCACTGAACCCATACCGCACTGGGAAGGTGCACATGAAGCCAAAACCAAGAATCACCATCACATTCACATCCTGGAACTCTGGAAGACAACAGAAACCCTGCGTCATTAAATGCACTACAAACAGTAACTGTATAACAAATAAACTTATCAATCACATCTGCAAGATCAATTAAGTTGATTTTGCATTTTAAGGCAGGCAAAGTTTCTTAAAATCCTATTTTTATTATATGTTATTTGATTAAATTGAAGTAAAATTCAATATTTGGAACCTAAGCCGTCTTCATTCATGCTCCCAAAGAAGTAAATAAACTCACCTGGGTAAAAGTGGAGGAAGGATTCCCTGTCAGGTTTGTTGGTTTCTTTGTTTTCAAAGCAAAGTGCAGCTATGATGATGAATCCAGTTTGCAGAATAAGCAGTAAGGGAGCCAAACGAGAACGCAGACTAGGAGCGTATTGAGGAGCCATTTGGGGGATGACTGTTTGTTTTCTGCGTAATTCTTTCACTTCAGACTCATAATCGGTGGCCACGACGGTTTGAAACTGGGCGCAACCAGCACAGCTCTTTATCAGCTGCTGACCAGGAAGACAGTCTGTTTCTATTTTTTTTAAATGGTGAAAAAAATCTTCAGTGTATTTCAAATAATAATAATAAAAAAGTAATCAATTCTGAAAAAAGGAGCAATTTAATACAAACTGGTGCAATAACTATTTTACAAAAATAAAATACTTTGTTTCTATTTTTACTTTCAATAAATGTTTCAAATTTAAAATAACACTCTTAGCATTTTTTAATAAATGTGAATGACTACTTTATTAGATGCAATACAATTATATTCACCGTTTTCAATAATTAAATCAACAGATTACAAAAACTAATTTATTTCTTTGAGAAGAGTTAATTTAATTAAGACTTTTTAAAATGGAAAATTCCCACCATCTGCCCTTTATTATATATAGGAAAGTTTTCTCACTTCTTTATTCTCGCGTGCAATAAAATTACCGCTCTTTTCCGACACGTTGGTTTTCCCTGGGCACACTTTTTAACCTTTCACAAAGCATAGAGGCATTCAGCGCCTTGGGCCCAGTCCCTCACAAAAGCACTGATATAAATAGCTCCAGCTGTTGGAATGGGGTTTTTTGTAAGTCACACAAAGAGAATTTTGTACCAAAGACTGCATATTTTCTCATAATAAACCCAAAAGCCTCCATAAAATATCCCGCCCCTTCCAGTATTTGGTTGGTTAATCAGCTATGCCGGATTTATTTGTAAAGATGTGATTGGCTGATTGGCGAGACCTCCCAAACGCAGTTTTCATGGTTTGCCACCGTTGTTTGTGACAGAAGAGAGCTGAGCGAGCTTCTTTGGTGAAACGTGATTGGCTAACAAGCCCGTCAGTTAAACAAGAAAGTCTCGGTGGAAATGCTGATTGGATGTCCGGTAAGTCTCTCAACGTCACGTATGTATAACAGCGCGGTTTGTGCTTATTGAGCGTGCGCTAAGAGAAAAAGAGGAGGATCCCGAACTGAGTCCTTTATTTATTTCTTTGTGTTCAGCGGGGGGGAATAATAATAACAACAGCAACACACACCACAGGCATTTTATTTATTATCATTGTCAGTATACGCAAGAAAACTGGATAAGATTACAGCTGTTACTCGAAGGCCGAAGCCAAGGGGAGGAGGATGAAGCGGCGCAATGCGGACTGCAGCAAACTAAGACGGCCGTTAAAACGGAACCGAATCACCGAGGGGATATACGGCAGGTAACTTATACGGAACAAGTCTCCACCACGACTCTGGCGAGGTTTGGTCCCGTAGAGTGAGCTACCTCGGCGGGACAGGCTGTTATTGAAGCTAGCTATAGTTTTTTCGCTGCACACCAGCAGGTAACATTAGCAGTTGAGCTAACTGAGCTGCTAGGCCCCAGCACAGCCTGTCTTGAGCCAGGTCATTATGTTTATTTTATTGTAGCTACGTAGATTATCGCAACCAAACAGCCCAGACTAATGTTTTGAATATTAAAGTTTCATCGCTCGGTTCTGTCAAATGTAGCTGCTTCCTGTTTAGCAACCTCAGAGGAGGACTTTGTAGGTCTCTTGAGTTGTCCAAACTGAGCCTGACAGGTTCCACCTCTGTGTGACTTCCTATATTTATACCTGATCAGTCAACAGCCGCTAGTTGAGCATCAAGGTCTGGAGATATGGAGCAGCCTTTAAATTATTGAGATGGCGCCCACATCATGAAACAGTAAAAGGCTTACAAATCAGCTGTAATCATAGAAATAAATATGGTTTTTAAAATGAAAAAGGCGAAGAAAATACAGCATTAATGAGTTAGGATAGCCCTCAAGAAGTCACCCTGTCATAACATGATAATCGTTAACATGTCTTTACCAAGCTCTTAGGAGGTTTCATTAGTATGTCTGTATTTTATATATTATTTAACATAAGGTGCTTGAACTAAGTGCACCTCTTAAATTATTCTGCCAGACTTCATCCCATGCACACGAGTCAATATGAATGTATTTATTAGAAGTAGATATGTAAAGACAATAAGATTTGAAAGCGCATTAAAAAAAACCTTTACATGATGCCAAGTTTATGTATGGAAGTAAAAAAAAAAAACATAAGGGAACTACAGTGTTTTCAAGTGCCAAAGTGTAGGATTGCTATTAGTATTATTCAAAACCATGTTGTGTGTTTTCAAGCTAAAATATGACTCTTTTTTTTTTTCTTTTTTTTTAGTACCTTCCTGTACCTGAAGTTTCTGGTTGTGTGGGCTCTGGTGCTGCTGGCAGACTTTGTGCTTGAGTTCAGGTTTGAGTACCTCTGGCCGTTTTGGCTCTTCATGCGGAGTGTGTACGACTCCTTCAGATACCAGGGACTGGTGAGTTGCTCTGGATTAGGATTTGCAAAAAATTATTTTACATAAAACTGAATGAAAAGCATGAACTCAACCTTGGTATGGGCCCAGAAAATAATTTTTACAAAGGACTTTGAGAAACGATAAATAACTCTCACAACTAAGACACTAATGTGCAGATTAGTGCGTCAGCCTGGTGGATTCAAAACTGGATGTTTGGCAGACGTAAAACATGCATAAACATTTAGTATAGATGTTATAAATAGGCTCTGGGTCACTTTGTACCTCCCTTCTATTTTGAGCAAGAAAACAATCAATTGTTAAAAATCCATTTTAAACATAAACAGATAGACCACGGTGTACCAGTTTATGATATTACCATTAGAGTCATATAACCACATTTCCTTTGAGACTTTGAGTAAATTATAGAAAATTACTTTAAATTCTCAATGAAATTGGGTTCACAGCATCTCCCTGGCAGGTGGGTATTGACTCATAGTTGTGATGAAACATAGTGGAGCAGATGGATCCATTTTGAACCTGAAGAAATGGGTTAAAGTAGACCAAATGGCAAAGAGGTTAAAGGAAAATAAGTAGGTTCAAAATGTTCTCTTGGGGTACAAAGTGATACATAAGCAGACAAAAAAACTAAATGGCAACAAAAAAAGAGCAAATTGAGCAACACCATGTAAATCCTTAACATCAATTAAAAGATTTCAGTTTATTAATATTTATAAACACCAATTCACAACAAATGCCATCTCAAGGCACTTTGCAAGACATATAGATCTGATTTATATGCAGAAATATAAAGTCAAGTCAGCCCAGTGATATACACACATTCAAAGTATGTATATGGGGAAACCCAGCTGGTTTTATCAAGTCATTGAATTTAAAGTAATTTTTCTTCTCTTCTTTTTACATTAACATCTTGAGTTCCTTTTCTGGTATTTAGGGGAATTTTAGAGAATTAGTTGTACCAAAAGTTTATCCAAAAGAGTTTCACTTTCACCATGCACCCAGTCACATCTCAACAAACTTTTGTTATTGTTATAGATTTACTTGTAGAGACACGGCCAAAAGTACGCGTGGCGTAAATTTTAGCTTTTATTTACTACAAAAATAAAATAAAGAAAAGCTGTTTGCCAAATGTGGTGTGCCAAATTTCTTGTCGTATGCTCTGGGGGGGTGGGGAACCACCACAATAAATTCCATAATCTTTACTTTTAGCATCTTTCAATTGTGTTGCTGTAATTTCACTTAATTTCACTTAATGTCAAAAACATGTTTTTGTTTTTATAAATCTCATTCGCTGCCTTTTCCCATCTGATGACAAAGTTTAGCTCTGACCAGGGCTGCACTTCTGTAGTCATGTTTATATATTCATAATGTATGCTAAGTTATAATAGCTCTACTCTGCCTTTGATGCATTAAAGCCCGTGTACAGCATGTTCTTGTTAAAATGTTTTGTGTAGGTGTTTGTGTTACTGTTTCTCAATATGATGCTAGACAGAGAACCAAAGATATACTGTATTTACATAAGCTTCAATGGTTAGCTATATGATCTCTTTCAAAGCTATAAAAATCAGTGAAATAATCTTTTCCACTTTTTTAGCCTTTTGTAAAACAATTTAAGTTTTCTCCTTTAGATCTGTAAGCATGATTCTAAGTATTAAAAGGCTTTTGTCTGTTTTCTTATCACCCCTCCTTTCTGTCTCAGGCGTTTTCAGTATTCTTTGTTTGTGTGGCGTTTACCTCGGACATCATTTGCCTCCTCTTCATCCCGGTGCAATGGCTATTCTTTGCTGCCAGTACCTATGTGTGGGTGCAGTATGTTTGGCACACAGGTAAGTGTTCTCCGTGTTTTGATTTTCTTAACATTTCCTAGTTTCAATGTTGGATTGGACCAAGGTGAAAATTCAAGAAATTCAGAAGATTTTTTTTCTGCCAGGTTTCTTCTGTCAATCAGATTTTTTGGCAGAGACTTTCATTTCTTTTTAGCTGTAAAAATAAGGAAGACAATATCAGTTCATTTATGAGATGTACTAAACATCCTTTTTTGCCGTTTCCCATCAAAGTCTCATTTGAATACTTTCCAAAAAGAGAAGTGGGTATTGTTTAAAATCACTGCTCATTATTGTGTTTGCTTGCTTGCAAGCAAGATTTATTTCAGAAAAATTTGAATGGTGGGTATAAGCGAGCTACACTCTGCAGATTACCTGTCAGACTGATTTAGTGGCGTCTGCCTGAGTTGACCGAAGGCCAGGTGTCAGATTGAAATCCAAGAGCCTTGTTGGTGGGAGGGACGCAGTGGTTCCCAGTTGCTTTCTGAACTCATCAGTGACATTCAGACTCTCAGCATGTCATAGGAGTATAAATATCTTGTTGCACCCCACAGCTTGGTGTTAAATGTTTGGAGTACAGTGCTGCTAAGAAACAATGGGTTGAGTCTACTTCATGGCACACTAAATCCTTACTGATAATAGTGCAGTGATGGAAATCAGAAGACAAATTATAGATCCGTATTACAGAAATGTTTACATATGTTTTTTTAATGTGAAAATTCTATCAGGCTGTATTTAACAGGTTTATATTTTTACTTGAACAATTTTACCCACTTTTAATCCCTCAAGTTTAAAATGAGATTCTGACACTTGTGCTTTGTTTCCTTGATGCAGAGAGGGGTGTGTGTCTCCCGACTGTGTCTCTATGGATACTATTTGTGTACATAGAGGCGGCCATCAGATTCAAAGACCTGAAAAATTTCCACGTGGACTTATGTCGTCCTTTTGCTGCACACTGGTGAGCGTCACTTCTGTTTTTATCGACGGGAAGTGTACCTTATGAGTTAAAAACCATGTTCTAATGCTGCTATACTGCTGGTCTGTGCTTTTATTTTTGTATATACTAACTAATTATTATGCAGATTTTAATGGGCCATTTTGTTATACCTTTTTGTCAGCTTTATTGGAAAAAAGATTTTGGCTTGGTTTTTGGAAACCAATGATTTCCTTATTTGTTTTCTTACTGTGAATTGACTTTTATATTATTGGTTTATTGTAGAGATGTACTGATCCAATATTAATATCTTTATTGGTAGCAATATTGAAAACAATTCTAGATCGGGTATTGATAAAATATGGTTGACCCATAAGGGTAGATCTATCCAGTCTAATTCTATGGTTTTTGCTTTATTTATTTTACATTATATTTACAATTCCTAATATCTTCTGAACCATTTGAAAGATTTTTTTGCAGTCTATTATTTTTTTTTTTTTTACATATTTGACCAAGGTAGTCAGCCTATTGTTTTTGTTTTGAGATATTGTTTTATAACCTAATTCTGCTTTATACTTCACAACTTTCTTCCCGACTTCTTTACTGTGTTTCTTGGTCTGCATAATTCTGTTTGTTTGCAGAACAGTTCTCTAACAAACCCCTGAAGATTTGTTTTATGAAAGCAAAGTGTTATTTCCTTTCCATTTCACAATTGCGTACTATTTTGTGTTGATTAATTACGTTTTGTGGTGGCTTTATGACAACATCTTAAAAGGTTCAAGTGATACGAATACTATTGTGTGTTTTGAGTCATTATTACTCTGAATTAAACAAGACTTCTCTGCATCCATCTCTATAGCATTGGCTATCCCGTAGTCACGCTGGGCTTCGGCTTCAAGAGCTACGTCAGTTATAAAATGCGTCTCCGGAAGCAGAAGGAGGTGCAGAAGGAGAACGAGTTTTATATGCAACTTCTACAGCAGGCTCTGCCTCTGGAGCAACAGATGCTTCAAAGGCAAGAGCGAGAAGCAGAAGAAAGTAAGAGTCCGACATAAAGTTCTTTGTGTTGATGGGATTCAGAAGTGTTGCTGATACATAAAAACAGATTTTCTTGGAATGTTGATGCAGCCTCGTTCTGGAGTCTGCATTAAGATATGAAATTTAATAGTTACCTGTTAGCTGCTCAGTTAACAGCTTGAACATGTTCAGAAGGAAGTAGTAATAAAATGTGCCATAAAAAAGTATGTCCCTTTTGCAGATTTTTTTTTCAGTTTTTGCTTTTGCACCTAAATGTTTGAAATCACCAAGCAAATTTTGTCAGCAAACATAGCCTGAGGAAATTCAAAAAGCACTGGTTCAGTTTCACTAGCTATACCTGCAGGCCTGAGTAAGGCCTCCCCTGGAAAATCAAGAGATCATTTAAATAGGGTCTGCCTGACAACATGAAATATGTTGAGCAACACCTCAGTCAGGAACAGATGAGAACTTCATTTTACAAAAATGTTTTGATTAAATCAACGAACACATGCCTCCCTCAGAACTTCTTTCTGCCTTCGGCTGATAATAAAGCTCATTAAGATGATGTAGAATGTTGCACATAATCTGTGTATCAGTTGCCTTTCTAAAGGGCTAAGCATGCAGTTTTCTGTGATGCCTTGTTTTGAAGGGTCACCATTCCCTCAGGGTTAGGTCCAGTGAGCTTTTTAACCTGTTCAGTTTTTGTTATGGCAAGGAGTGGTGTGTGTTCGTAGCCATCTGATCCCACAGACACTTTGCAATCGCCATAGCGCCACAGCTCTGCGTCACTGCATGAATCGGTACATATACTTTGCTTAACAATTCAGGGCCAATAAGGTTTTAGCAAATATTGTGCGGCTCCTTTGTAGATACACAGAGCAAATATTTTCACAAAGAACCAGGCTGGTTTGGATAGCTTTTACTCCCTTTATGAATTTAAGTTCCTTGATTGTAAACTGCATGTTGCACTTAATCAGATAATCCTTGATATCAAAGTTTGTTTAATGTTCTGAAACATGTCAATATAATAAGGGGGTGAAAACAGAAGTTTTCTGTGAGGGTTTTTTTTCCCCATAGCAATGTGCATGTTAATACCTGAAGCATGGGCTTTCCTTTGCTATTCAAAACCTGTGGTTGCAAGTGCACCTGCTGCACAGTTTAAGCAAACACTTTGCACATACTGAACATGAGTACTCATTTAATTAAATTAGATGGGCAAATAAAAGTGATGTGATTGTTTTCATACAAAACTGAAAATTTGTGCAACATTTTTAACTGATCAGGGTTATTTAAGATGCAAGACAGCTGCATTTTTTTTTAAAGAAAAAAAAAACAAATGACACATTGCAAATATGAATAATGTCAAATATTTCATATTTATCTTATCTTTTCCTGTTTTGTGAAACAGCAGCTAAAGGAATATCTGAAGTGGACACACCTCAAGTGTCACAGAATGGCACCCCAGCCAATAAAAAGACATCTGTGCCATTACCAGAGCTGGAGTATAAAGAAAAAGGGAAAGAAGGAAGGAGCAGCGGGGATACAAAAAAGCAACACAACAGCATCTTGCCGTCGTCGGTGGACTCTAAACTGCAGGAGGTGGAGTACATGGAGAAACATATAAACAACAAGAGACTGACCACAGAACTGGGCAGCACAGAGAACCTGATTCTTAAAGAGGACAACAATTCCTCCTGTTCATCTTCATCATCAAACTCCTCCAAAAATTACAAAAATACTAACACCAACCCCGTAATGCTCAATTCCTTGTCGTGCGGCCACAGCGCCACCAACGGCAGCTTGCCCACCTCGGCACAGCCATCTTCCGCAGGGAAGAACGAGAAGAAGCACAAGTTAGCGGTGGGGAAAGGGACGTCGGGCGGTTCTCACAGGGACCCCACCGACAACTGCATCCCCAACAACGAGCTGAAGAAGCCAGAAGCACTTGTTAGGTATGAAGCACTTCCTCCCACTAACAGTTTATAGCTCTATGCTATTAAACAAAGTGTATATTTGTAATGTTTTCTATCTTTAGTACAATGTTGGTTTTGAGCTTCAAACAAATAGATGTTCAGTCTGGCCTTTCCTTTAGTGCCGTCCACTTTTAAATAAATCCCACTTTTTATTAGTTTAATATTGTTGGAGCAGAGAACTGAATGCAAGTTTTAACGGTTTAGTTAAATTTTTTGGAAAAAGAAAAGTATTGGACATTCCATAGATTGGAATGAGCCAGATTCTCCTTTATTTCCTCTAATTGAAGACCAGAAACTTTATTTTTTCCCCAATTTATATTTCACCTAGACTAAAAAAAATCTCCACCACCTTCACTCAAAACACATCAACCTACACTGTGAACCTTGATTCACTGGAGCAACATAAGCATTGATGGCAATAATCTTTCAATTTTATTTTCTGAAGTAACCTGCTGCTTGGTGCAACTCCTTCTTTCTTTAATGCCATTTAGGACGGGATGGTTGTAGATACCTAGGCTGCATCTGGGTAACAGCTGACAGCAGATAAAATGAAACAAATACTGGAAAAATGTTTGGTTTTCAAGACTGTCCTGTTTACTGCCCTATTTCTAAAATCTTCCATATCAATGTCTGTGGTTTTGCAGATTCCATCTTTTAAATGAGATGTAAAAATATCTGCGGGATATTTACAATTATCTTTTTCACTAAACCTTTGATCTGCAAAAAAATATCTAATAAAATCACAACTCTGGGAAATTCAGCCCATAATTTTGACATGTTATCAAATGAAACTTGGCTGCAAACTTCTGACATTTATGAGAATTTTCATACTTCAAGCTTAATACTGTAGGCATGGTACTTTTGTTTCTCTTATCTCCTGTTCCAGAACATCAACTCCTCTGGAGGAAAGATGTTTACCAAAAAAAAAAAAGTTTCCTACAAATAATCTTATCCTCTGTTTTCACCCCCCACCTGGCACAGACTGGAGCAGGACATTAAGAAGCTGAAGGCGGACCTGCAGGCCAGCCGGCAGGTTGAGCAGGACCTCCGCAGCCAGATTGGCTCGCTGGGCAGCGCTGAGCGCTCCATACGCACCGAGCTGGGCCAGTTGCGTCAGGAAAACGAGCTGCTGCAGAACAAGTAAGTTGCACAACTCTCTGGGAAATCTGTATACAGTTAGGGTAGTGAGGCCTAAAAAAGTTAGGAAGTATTGTTCTGAAATTGCAGGAATGTTTTGTGGACGATGGGTATTTTATGTCAAGTTGCCAAATGTGTTCTGTGTTTTTAGGCTTCACAATGCTGTGCAGGCGAAACAAAAGGACAAACAGACAGTCGGCCAATTAGAGAAGAGGCTCAAAACAGAACAGGAGGCCCGAGCTGCGGCAGAGAAGCAGCTCACAGAAGAAAAGAAGAGAAAGAAATTAGAGGAGGCCACAGCGGCCAGAGCAGTAGCGCTAGCAGCAGCATCTAGGTATGTTGCAATCTCACTTCCTCCTCCAGTGTTTATCCCAGAGATTCACAAAAAAATTTTCTGTTTCTTTTTCCAGAGGGGAGTGCACAGACACACTGCGGCGACGAATCTCTGAATTAGAAGCAGAGGGTAAAAAATTAACAATGGACATCAAACTGAAAGAGGAGCAGATACGGGATCTTGAATTAAAAGTTCAGGTAGGCCTTACTCAGTGCTAAGAGGCAGCAGGAAATTCAGTTTACATGTTTAGTGTCTTGAGTATAATAAGCTCTGGCAGTTCTGAGTTGTTGAATTATCCTGTTTGATTATGGGAAGCCAGAATTCATCTCTATAAAAGTGCTGGTTTTTAGTTCTTCTTTCTGCGTTTTCATCACCTTACAGTATCAATAGAAACAAAGTTGAGTCCAAAATAGAAAATGTTGAAATTGCCATTATTTTATAGATTTAGAAAAGAATGCAAGAGCCTTTAATCATCTCTCTCTCTTTTATTTGTATTATTCTATGCAAAATAAGCAGTCTAGATTAGCCAAACCTTTGTGAGAAATTATTTAAACTCACTTCAGATATAATTTATCATCTTTAAAGCAAAATTTTATGGCCAGCTTTTCTGTTTTAAATTCTTGTTGTCAAATCAAGATAAAAATCTACATTCACACATGTACCAACTATTCTTTGTGCTGTATCACCAAAATCCAGTACAGTCTATACCATCACCATCATTCCAGTCAACACCACAGAGAAGTAAGAAAAATCTTGTTGTTATGGGAGCCAGAGAGAAGGTGTTTGGATTAGCTTCAGCTAATATGAGATCAGATTGTATTCTTAGTCACTGGTCTGGAAAAACACCTAACTGGTTCAGGCAGAAAACCACGTTGAATAATTTGGCAAAATCACAAAAACCAATCTGATGGAAACAGGCATATAAACAGACACCTATCAGGTTAAGTTCTGAAGACTTTCACTGTCATAGTTACCGTTTGTTTTAACCTTTCATTCGCTCCAATGTGTGAAACTGGGTCAAACATGTGCAGTTAGTGTTTCTCAATTCTGGTTCTCACTCCCCGCTGCCCTGCATGTTTTAGGCATTTCCCTTCTGCCACACACCTGAATTGTATCTGTGAGTGATTAACAGCCGTCTGCAGCATTTGATGGTCATGCAATCATTTGAATCAGCTGTTCTGGAATAGAGACACATCTAAAACATGCAGAGCAGGGGGGCCCCTGAGGACTGGAATTGAGAATCACTGAGTTAAACCCTTTGTAGTTTGAATGCTTCAAAATCTTAGAAATATGTCAAAAACTGCAAACTGATCATATTCATTTCTGCTGAATTCTGTTGTGATGTATTCTTTTTAAAAACTGCTTATTTTCTGAAGTCCTGCTCTTGTTTTTATTATCAGTTTACCTCTGTTTGTGAAAACGAACATTCCATAAATTAATATTTCTTTTCACAAAGTATCTTAGGGTGATTGTCTGACCTTGTGTGCGTAACTTGTTTATATTCCAGGAGCTTCATAAATATAAGGAAAACGAAAAAGACACAGAGGTGCTGATGTCAGCGCTGTCAGCCATGCAGGACAAAACTCAGCACCTGGAAAACAGCCTGAGCGCAGAGACCAGGATCAAACTGGACCTCTTCTCTGCACTTGGAGATGCCAAGAGACAGCTGGAAATTGCACAAGGTGCACAAAATATTTCCCAATATGTTGCCATTAATAAAACTTTCATATATTGTTTTTTAACTGAAGTAAATGAATCGGATTTTCTTTGTTTGTTTATTTTAGGTCAGATCCTTCAGAAGGATCAAGAAATCAAAGACCTGAAGCAGAAGATAGCAGAAGTCATGGCCGTTATGCCCAGCATCTCCTACACGGCCGATACCAGCAGCATGACCTCTGTGGCCCCCCACTACTCCTCAAAGTTCATGGACACCAGTCCTTCCAGCCTGGACCCCAACGCTTCTGTTTACCAGCCCCTCAAAAAGTGAACGCCTTTTCTCTTCTGTTCGTTCTGCCCCTCCCTTTCCTACATCCACCCTCTCTACACTTTTACTGCTCCTGCAGGCCCCGTCATGTCGCGGCTGAGAACTCAAGTTTTCTTCTGTTCTCTCTTTTTGCCAGGTCAGAAGGATGTTGTATTGTGTGACTGTGTTTGTTGTAGTTAAAGCAAAAGACAAAAATAAAAAATAAAAATTCCCCAAACCACCTAAAAACTGACATCCCCTGGAAAATTAGGAAGCTCCGGTTGGTTTTTATTTAAATGTCTAGTGAAACCTCACAGATTCAGGTGTGTATCTTCATCTCAAGGGTGTAGCTCCTCCGTCACTGCAGCCTTCTACCAGCTCTCGGGGAGAGGCAGATGAGTTTCTTTTGCTTCATCCTTCTGTGACTCATAGCTCCATGTATTTGGCAGTTGGTTTTTGCACCAGTGGTGCAAACAGAGGAATGTATTTCCCTGATGGAGCGACGTATTCTCTAATTGCAAAACCAGACACAGTTGTTTTCTTTCACCGTACTTGTTTTATTTAAAAGCTAATGGCTAAAAAGACTTGCAAGCAAAGTTTGAAATAAATTGCAGATTAAGTTGTATCAGAACCCGACCTTTATGAGATACTTACAGTATGATTGAGAATGCAATTGTTTCTCAGTACTTACTCAAAAACGTTGCATGTGTAAAATGATGCAAGTGTTTTTTATTAGAAAAGAAAAGCAACAAATCTACCATCCAAGTTTTCTCCCTCAAAAATATTTCCATAGGGGTGAATTTGAAACCTCAGTATTTATTCAAAGTGCTGGTTGGCCCACGCTTACTTGTATGATGACTTCAGTGTTCTGCATCAAGTCATCGAGGTGAGGACAAAGCACGGCCCACAAAGCTCTTAAAATAGTTGTGACATATGTAACAAGCTGGAAATGTTCCTCTTAGCATAGGCAGCAGGAGGGAATTCTATTAACCAGTTTTGAAGAACTGTTGTTCTTTAACCAGATTCATCAGTAATTAAATAAAAAAAAATGAAAAGGAAAGCACCACAGCTCATTTGTTCTGCCTGAAACCCCAAATGTTTCAGTCCTACATTTTAACATCCACAGTGATGGACAGGCAGTGTTTGAATGAAATATAATTCCACTGCAGACTTCCTGTTTTCTTAAATGTGTTCTAAAACTGTATTGCAAATACACTCACATATTTGTCAATAACCAGTTAAATACCACTCAGTGAAATCTATTCTAGGCAGAGGATTTGGTCACCTGTTCTGTTGTGAACTCTGTAGTCAAATTGAAATGCTGTTTCTTTTTAGCGAATCTTGGGTAACCACCTCGCTCCCGTTTCTGGCATTCTTCGAGAAGTATGCTCGAGTCTGACGTGGTTTCACCATCGCCTGAAATGATGATTATCACACACACGGTTTTGCTCACCTACTGTATACGGAGAAGCATTTGTTACCTTGTTATCCCACTCAGACTGCAGTTGTCGGCTTCTTGAAAAATGTTGTGAAAAATACAGTTTAGTCAGTTGTTCCGTCAACTGATGGGTGAACGTAAACAGAAGTTTTGTTTTATTTGTTTTTTGTTTTCTATGCCCACAGTCACAGTTAAGATCTCTCCTAGGTCTGACCTTGGCTGCGCTCTCGCTCTGTGAGGTTTACAGGAAATTAAAAAAATTTCTTGCAAACTTATGTGCCTGTTGGTTTTGTTTTTTTAACTCATTTTGCTGAACATTTTGTAAGGCATTATGGAGTGAATAAATGGTAAAATTACAACTAACTTGTTATATATTTATAGATATGTGTATATATTGTTTTCTGTGCAGATTTCTTTTCTTTGCTTTTATGTTTAACAAATTAACAATTTTTTGAAATAACTCAGTAGTTGATTCTACAGTGCAATATCTTCTTTTCACCACTAGGAGGCAGTGCAAATCAAAACAGATTAACTGTCCACACAGGATTTTGTTAACTCTGACTAGACCCATTATTCTCTTTTTAAGACCATAAAATCCCATTTAGCGGTGACAAAAGGATTAAAATAAATAAAATCTTCCTGAGTGCTACTGAGCACAAATATTTAGTGCATTGTGACTACAGCAGTGACCGGTTTGGTGGTTAGATGAAGGCCTTGGAGAACATGAATACGTTTTTCTTTTAACCTCCAAGTCCTGCATTTTTTACATTTCATATTTAGATTTTGAGCGTTTGATTTTATACCAATATATGTTGTGAAAAGACAAGACATTTATTGCTGAGAGATTTTGAACTAAGTGATAATTCCTCCAGCACATATTTTATTTCCCTTTCAGGAGGATAAGGAGCCTCTCCTAACAAGAACATTGCATGAAAGAAGCCCTCTGCTCAGCATTCTGCCATGTTCCAGCCATGCTGAAGCACACCTGATCAACCGGCGCATCGAGAAAACTGAGGGAGAAATTCCTCATTCCTTCCCTCTTAATCACGCTTTAACAAATGTGGAGCATTTGACTAGCTTTATGCTGGTGATTTATGATGCTTTGTTACAAATCTATTTTAAAACAAGAGGACCTAAATGTTAGTTTATAGGAATTATCAGAAAGCCGGATAAATCTGTGCATTAATATTAACATGTTTTCAGCTGCAACTCACATAGGGGTGTAAAGGGAAGAATTGGAGATGTTGCAAGTTGGTAAACCTGTTCACGTACACCTCTATAATTTTTACCTCAGGCTGTTGCTCTAAAATCCAAGGCATAATTTTCCACACTTCACTCGTCTCTGAGGCTGCAGCTAGCTGAAGAGCAGCAGCACTTCACAAAAACTCTATATGACCAAGCAGAATAACTAGCTCTTTTAAACTACTGTGGTCGGACACTCACGGTTTTAGGTCTCATTGTATTAGACAGGAAAGCAAGGGAGGTCACTTCTTGCTAAGATCCCATTTGTTGTTATCTGTAGTGTTGCGTAATGTGTCCTCAGGAATGTCTTAACCCCCTGAACTTGTCTCTGAGCTTGTCTTCTGATGTGAAGTCTGGTTTAGCTGGATTTTTATTTTTTTACAAGCTTTTCTCCTGAGTGGTTTTTGTTTAAAGGTTAATGATGTAAGCTCAGAGTAATGCAGTATGGTAGATTGGTATCAACTAAAATATTTTTGGTAAGAAGCCCAAGATGGCACGAGTAATGATTTTACCCCAACAGAATGGAAACATTTCTAAATACATATAAGATATAACTTATATGTGCGTCTTTATCTTATTTTGGTTTGAAGTCAAGGAGAATTTGTACTTGGTGGTTATACTTTCACGGCATTTGGAAGTTGAGTAATACTTAGACAATTCTGCCCTCTAAACATTTACTGTTAACCATACTCAAGGAAGTGTGAAATGACATTTGTTCAAAGGTTGCCAGATTGTCCTTCCTGTTCTGCAAAGGCTGTTTTAAGAGGATGTTTATACATCAGAAGCATCATCAGAAAGTGGCATCATATTATTCCATCTTTTCCCTACAATATAATTTCATGAAAGCACTAAAACTATAATACCCCAATACATTGCAGATGAAATCTTCAACGCTTCATACACCTGACCTTATCAACAATTGCCATACTATTGACGTATAAAACAAACAAAATTACATATTAAAAATGGATGTGCCCAAAATGTCTCTTAAGAGTAATCCTACAGTTGCATCAACATGTTCTGGAGTTGCACAAAAGATCTGATAGAAAATTTGTGGCAGAAGGATGGCAAGAAAGCTTTCTACCTTATAGACAGTTCATTGCAATATCATCAAACATACCAGCAGTGCACACATCCAAAATACTTGCCTACCATATTATAACATAAATGTATTGATCCCACCCAACTGTTCTTCATCCTCCCTGCCTCTCACCGCATCTACCAGCTTCACCTTAGATTTCAAATCCACCTGCGGAGGTGAGGCAACTAAATCTATGACATATCCGGTGACGTCTCTAGGACCTGAGGAAACCAACCTGTTAGGCTCATTTGTCTCAGGAGACACTGGGGGGAAGCAGAACCGTACCGAAGCCTTCGCAGCGAGTCACAACTAGAGTCACACCGCGACTGCTGGTCCTTCCGCTCCGCCACAACCGCTTGCGTAACACCACAAAGCGGGCGTAGCTCACGCATGTTATCCGGCTAATTTGCATACATAACACCGCCCAGGGGACGAGCATGATAATCCACCGTCGAGTGAAGCCGAGCTGAGCGAAGTGGAGCAGAACACAGCAGAATATTGATATTTTAAAAAGTTTGGACGTTTCAAATCAAAGGGAGGAGAGCCGATAAGACGGACACGCGCTCGGTGGGCTCTTCGCCCCACTTGTGTTTTAAGATATGGACGCTTTGAAATCCGCTGGGAGGGCAATTATACGGAGCCCGAGCATTGCTAAACAGTCGTGGGGAGCAGGCAGACATAAAAGTAAGTGTTGCTCAACGTGTTACAATGATTTGTACGTTAGCGTTAGCCGGCGCCGTAACCATGCTAGGATGTGTTTTCTCTCACAACTTCAGTTGTCGGCTTTAAATTGCTTCCCAGCGCGAAGGGGAGGCGTGTGAGTTACAAGCCCGGCAGAGCAGAGATATACTTCAGGAAACATGAACTTGACACTTAAGCGCAAAGCTGACTCGTTTTGCAGCTTCTCCCTGAGCTCCACAAGTCTCCTGTAACCCCAGGTGGGGCTCAGGGAAGCACCAAAGTTGTAGGAAATCCTACAGTTTTCCCGTCACGTCAGGTTCCGCAACCTGCCGTGGTTGGTAGTGTTTAATAGAGGCTCAGTGGGGAGCTCCAGCCTCCCGTGATTCAGATTTGTGAGCCACACTGAGAGAGAAATGTGCTCGCCTTCGTGGCAGCCCTGTTGCTATGGAGATACTCGATGTGAAACAAAAAACACGAGGCTGCCAGAAGGACTAGTGGTAAATTCTTAAAATTGAGAACATTTCTGACCCGTTTATGGTCCACTGGAGCATCAGGGTGTTCTCCTGTGGTATATTGGACTTTAACCTTTCTAAATACTGGCGTGGGGTTTCACACACACCCTGGTCTCATTTGTTTATCTGCACAAAGGGGGGATGCCCACTGCCAGTGTTTCACTGTCCCTCTCATCTTTTAATTCCTTGACAAAAGAGCAATTTGCTGCTTGGTGTGTTGCAGAGCGCAGCTGATGCTTTGTTTTGGTCCAGCAGAGAGAGGGATGCAGTGCTGGGATCTCATCCTGATCTGGAAGTGTGTGCCATGACTCTGCATCCTGTCAGCAGCTAAAGGTGTTGACATTTAAGCAGACTGTGTCAATCATTCATATCGCACATTAATCCGATGTTCACGGTCCTGTCCTTTAATCAATGAGCTCTCGATCTTCCTCTTTTTTTCTTTTTGACTGTTGCAATGTAATTACTGGCTCCACTGTGTTGTAAATAAACGACTGCCAGTCTCAGCCTGTTGTCAGATGCCTGAAGTGGATCCTGACTTTTGCATGCAACCCAGTTTTGGATTTAGGATTTATTTCCATGCCCTCTGCTTTAGATTGCATTATTTTAAAGATGCAGCAATTCTAAGTCTAAATCAGACGCAAGGAAAGCTTAATTCTGATTCCTCAGTCAAGCTTTTTTCTTTTTTGGCATCTTTAGTTTTTCCAAGTGTCCCTGCTGAAGGGCAGAATACACACAGCATGATGCTGCCACTGTTAGTGATGCTCCAATATAGAAAAATTATTATTTTATGACCGAATAACTGATATTAATACACTACCATTTTTAAACAACCCACAATCTTGTCATGTGCTCAAACAACAACATATGACCTTATCTCCTTCCCAAAACACACACACACACATATCAAGATGGAAATAAACACGTTATTAATATTGACCCAGTTCTTCTTATTAAATTGGTAGCAATATGTTAAAAACTGACCATGTTTTAATACAGATATGTCATGCTTTCTAAATTTTCCTGATTGTTAGCATTGCTTAGTACAAAGGTCATTACAATTTTTCCTCACCATTTAAAATAAGAGTGGTGGTTTGTTTTTCTTTCTTTTGGCTCTTACTTTGGATCTGACTCCTGTTTAAGACTATCAACTGAACTGACAGAATAATTATCCTTTTTTATTTGAGGGGAAATGGCTTAGTGTCATTAGCATTATTTTTAGATTATAGCTGTGTTTAACTTTTCAGTGGTGGTAGGCAGAAATCTCTGTTTACATGGAAGAGAAACAATATTTTCACTCTTTCCAAGTCACACAGTGGTATTTTTGGTGATGTCGATGTTGAAGCACCAGCTTATCAGTGCACATTTTTGGTCTAACCTTGTTAACAAACCTTGCTGTTTCCAGAGGTCAAAGTTGCAACTAACTTAGATTTTTCTCAGTATTCAGATGGCATCACCAGTGGATTACGTTGGGTTTGTGTTAAATAATACCTCGATGATAATTTCCTTCCTGCTATTTATACTGACGGTTATCCTCTGAAAAGATTCTCCCACCCAAGCAGTGGGAGAATCTCTACACTTCCTCCATTTTTCCCATGAGCCTTTTGGTTACTTATTTCTGTGATCTTTAATATATCAGGAACATGAATAAAAAGGAAAAATAAGTCTTTCTTTGTGTTTCATGTTTGTTTTGTATTTTCCATTAGAATCTGTTTGGCCCTGCAGTGTGGGCGGTCAGTTCTGTGTCCCTTGTACAAAGTCACCCAATGGGATGGGATGGGGTGGGGTGGGTGGGTGTTATCTGCCATGTTGTAATGGAGATTGCTTCCTGCAGGATTCCTTTATGGTGTAGTAAAATCCCTACTGATTTACAGCACCGTTGGTTACTGTGTCAGTGTGCTGCTGCCTGTGTGCTTGTGTGGATCCAGTGGTGGTGTCATGTGGAGATGGGGCAGCACAATCCTGCTTTGTCACTGTTTTTCTTGAAGGGCAGTTTTAATCCAGTGAGAGGAAAATGGATGTTTAGCTTCTTCTGGTTCTAGCTGACACAGCTGCCAAAACATAACACTCCAAAATGTCATAATAGTTATTTTAGTGCATTTATAATAAGAGCCAGGGTACTCAGTTGTAATTATATGAGGCAAGCAGCTAATCTCTGTGTCGTGTTGAATTTGGCTTGTGGAGTCCGGAAGGTTTGTTTCTTTTAAACGTGATCTAAAAGGAAGAAACCCTTTTAAAAGAAAGTACGGTAATAGTAAGAGCATCTTTGATGTGCTCCGCTTTTACACATTCTTTCCTCTAGTAAACTTGGCAGAGAGCAGACTGGTTCACCAGATCTCTTTCATGGTGAGAAATAATTGATGTAATCTTCTTTAGCCATATGTTGAGGCATATGCTCACCGAGTTTATCAGCTTCAGTGTCATTAGATCCTGGTCAGTAGAAGGAATTAAAACAGAAGAGAACAAAACAAAACAGTCTTAAATTCATCCATCTAAAATTAGACCTAAAAAAAATCTTAAACCCATTAAAAAATGTAAGTTGGCCTTATGTCAAGCACAGGTCGCAAAGTTTGTCATAGCGGGACTATTTAATGTCTTGCGTAGCTTTTTTTCTTGTGGGACTTTTCTGTCAGACAAATGTTTGAGTCATATCTAGCTAATATGCTACTATCCATCTTACTCCTAGCCCCCATGAGGCTTTGCGTAATTTATGGGCGCGACTTCCGCCGCAAACCGGAACCGCCATTTGTTTACGTTAGCAACTTGCTAACCGGCTTTCGTCAGAGCTTTTAGCCTATAAAATATGTGAGAACACCAGCTATCAAAGCTTAAATGTGACAATATTGTCTTACCGCAACCTACAGCTATTGCGGGGAGGGATGGGAACTTGAAGAAATGGCCGCATTTCTTCATAAGTAGCTACCCGCACTAGTCTAGAAGTTGGAGGAAATCCCACTGATTTATATATTGAACTAATCTTGTATGCGAGGCTCATGAGAATCAGAGATTTTTTTTTTCTGTAAGATTTCTCTTCCTTTTCTTAATCTGTATGTTTTTTGGCCAGCAGAAGTTGTGTAAAGATGCACACAAACATAAATGAGCAGATTAGTAGACGAACATATGGTAGATCTGGGCTCCTTCCTGTCAACTGGTTAATCCAGGGAAATATTCACTGTTTGACTATCTTCACCTACAAACAGATAGGTGAAGATGTTCCCAAATAATTCTGCAATAAATTAACTATGTGTATGGGTACTTTCCCACATATTTTAAACACTGACCTGAAATATTTGTTTGCCTGGAAACTCATTATTAATCTAATCAAACCAAAGCACATCGTTGATGCTGTTGTGTTTGCGAACTACAGCATCACTTTGCTTTCTTAGTTTGTTTTTAAAGTTTTTCACTTTTTCTGCAGACAGATGCAGTATATTTTCAAACCCTGGAAGACTCATTGTGACATGTCACACCAAATGTTAAATCTCTGCAGTGGCTCCCAGTTTGGAAAAGTGTAGACCGTAAAATCTGGTTGACGGTCTATAAAACACTGAGCGGTTTCTGGTCTGAAAGTGAGAATTGCTGGTAGTTATGAACCAATAGAGCCCTCAGGTCAACAGAGACCTCTTTGCTTGGTGTTCCCAGGGCCGGAAGCACACAAGAAGAGGAGGCATTTAGCTTCTGTGCATCTCTGTGTCACCCTGTGATGGAAAACTTGGCATACGAGAACTTGAGATTTCATTCTGGAAAATTATGGTGACATAAATATGAAATCTTACGATCTTTGATACCAGAAACAATTTGCTTATGAGTCCCAGAGCATCATCACTGGTTTCATATCTACTTCATCTGTTGCTAAAGGTGTATCTCTATGTCAGGATATTTAAGGTTACTTTCTATCAGCTATTCTTGGAATCTTAGCTTAAAATATAACAATGACGTGTAATGCCAGTTGGCTAACAGAGTGATCTGATGTCAGTCGACTGATGATTCCAACTCTGCCTGCAGCCTATTGATTATTAACGGCCCTGAGGTGGCTGTCCTATTCTGGTCAATGTTGAATGACTCTAATTATCACTTCATTTTCCACCAGTTCTTCCTGCCTCTCATAGATCGGATTGAAAAAAAAAAAAAAAAACCTGGACCGGTTAATGTTTGTTTTAAAAATAAGATCCGTTTCCTGCCCTTGTTTAGAGAATGCATTCTGATTTTGTGCTTCATCAGAGTCATCACAGCCCAGCCCCTCCTGTTTGGCAAGCCTGCCAGCGGAGCGTGTTGAGGATCAGTTTCATAACCCAGATTCTTGTTGGGAGTACATTCTGAACTCAGCTGGTCATGAGCCCTAATCCCCCGACTGCTATGACCAGTCATCTTCCTCTCTCCCTCCACTCACTTTCCTTCTTTGAATGGATTTAGCCGATACTGAAAGACACATGTCTCGGTGACTTATCCTCTGCTAAATCCCTTCCCTCACCCTTCTGAAATTAATTTGAAGGGTCTTCAAATTAAATCTCAACGGCTGCAACGCATACTCCTTATCTTTGGGTCAATATAATGTTGATATTTAGGACAGCATAGTCTTCTGTTATAATGATGGAAGCTGATGCATATTAAAGCCATGCGTAGGGAACTTTCCCCCTGACCTTCCAATAACACGCAAAACACTTTCCACAGAAATTAAAGTTAAGGATCTGTGTTAGCATCAGGCTGAGGAGCCAAACTCTCTCTTTAGACAAGAACTTTTTCTCTTCATACACAAAGCATCTAACTTTCTTTCAAAGCTTTGATTCTTTTTGGTGCTGAAGGGATGTGGATATCTCTCCTGTTAGGCTAAAGGCAAGTATCGGTGCATTCCTTCAGGCATCTTCTCTCTTCTGAGTCAGCAGTTTCTAAATTAGTCCAAAGTGTGCTGATAGGAATCTAATTCTTAAACAGGCTTTCTTCTTATTGGTTTAAGTTCGTATCACCTCAAGCATTGCAGTTGAGGGCCCAAATAGGCCAACATAAGAAAGAAATTAAATTTAACAAGAAATAACTGGAATATCTTCATTATTCAGACACTTCTTGTCTTGTTGCATGGACACAGGTTGGTAGAGTTGACATTTGGGATCATCATCTGCACTGTTTTCAGAACTTACCTGAAAAATACAGTTTGTCTTTAATTTTTTTATCCATCACTGTTGTAAGGAATGAAACAATCAAAACATATGATGCATCCACACCATGCTTGACAAGTGTTATTAAAGCCGAAAGTGTTAATCACATTAATCGTGGTGAAGCAGAAAGTGCAGAGCTTTTCACATGTTGATATTGGAAGTATGTTAAATGCATCCTTTGCTACAAGTAATCAAACATTCACTAAAGGAATACTGTTATTACATTTCAGGACATGAATAGTTTATTTTATTATGTAAAAAAAATATTTATTTGCAGCTTTCAATGTTCCTCTTATATTGTTCGAAAAAATGGGCATAAGTGGTCCCATGAAAAATATGCAGACTGCAGAATTTTGTGTAATCTGATTAATCATCATAATGGTCAGTACACTAATTGACTATTAAAATAATTCTTAAACACTGCCCTAATTGTAAGTGATTTTTGATATTAACTTTGACGGGTCCTAGTTTGGCCTGAATATCCTTCTTCTGTTCAGTTTGGGTCTCCTTCCAGACCTCAATGGTGACACATCTGAATACTTTAGCGGTTTCAAACTAACTGGGATACATTAAGCTTTTAATGTGAATGTAGAAAATCCATCAAAAAGGTCCAAACCAGCTGTGTCTACATGCAGTTATGATCTGTGATGATAAAGGGGGATGTGTGTTATTCTTCTGAGCTATAAACTAATAAAGTCTGGGCTCATAAACGAGCCACACCTATTAAGGGTTTGTTTTTCCTAAATATGCATCAACAGTTGAACTGTTTCCTCTGAACCTTGGCACTAAAAATGATTCTTGGACAGTTTAATCCTGTTGGCTCTTCTTCTCACATTTGAAAATATATAAATTGAAAATGGCTGAAAATAGGTTTTCTTTGGCTCAATTGGACTCAGTGCAGGAGCCTGTTTTTCCTCTTGCAAAGGAACAATCATCAGTTCTGTAACCAAAGTCTGGGACCATTTCCTCTTTTCAACAGCTCTTTGATTCATTCTATGTTGAAGCTCTTGTTTTCTTCCTTTCAAGTAAAAGTAAAAATGTCAACAGTGATATTAAAGATAAGAAAAAGTATTGTGAGATGGAGCAACTTAATGTTCTGTTGGTTCTTTTACTTGATTTATTTAACGGTAAAAATACAGACAACTACCTAATATTGGCTTCTAGGGTTGCTTTAAATGGCAGACTGCCTCAGACTGACATTGACAGAGCCCCTGCTTGAAGAGCCGTGAGTTGTGATACGTTTGCCCACAGTTAAACACCAAACCTCTGAGGAGACCATGTAAAAGGCAGCCAGAAAACACACACTTTTCCCAGTTTCCCAGGGTGACGCACATCTCCAAACCAAGAAAAAAGTCATGACCCTGTTTTGTTCCAAACTAGTGTATGTTCTTTGGTCCCAGACAAGGATTTTTTTTTTTTAAACAAGTCCGGACATTTCATTTTCCACTGTTTTCAGGAGAAAGTATGCAAGTTGGCTGTTAGTCCAGCAAAACCAGAACAACAGTGGGTCATTGACTGTTTGACATTGAGTGGGTTCAGATGAGTCCAGTGAAATTTGCTCTCATCACACAATAAGTTTGGTGCAGAGCTCTCAGAACCTGAAGACTCTCTTCAGATCGCTTTGTTATACTGAGGGTCGTCTTTACTTACGGCAGGCTGCCTGTTCATTAAATGCATTAGTAATAAAAATTCCCACTGTTCTCACTCTGCAAATGGATTCTCAAACAGCATGTATTTCTTGATGCACTTTATGTTCAGAGTTGATGCATAAATGGAAATAACCTTAATTTTCAGATTATTTCAAAACTACTACTTCTTTCAGGGAACACAATTTCTCTTTAATTGACAATGTTTTAAAAATAATTTCTAAATTAAAACAAAGTTTACACAAATGAAAGTGTTTGCGAAAAACATAAAGGATGATAAAATGCCATATTTAATGTGCCACAGTGATTTAAAGTTTTAAAATGTAAGTGAATGTACTTTCATATCTGACTTTGTAAAACCTGCTGATGCCATTCTAACATCTTGCCAAGGATCCTTCATTAGGAGTAGAGGCGATGTCACACTGTGTGAGAGATAAATCTCTCTTAAATAAGCTTTCATTAATATTTTAAAAACAAATGGTTTAGTTAATGTTTAGTGTGGAGATGAATGTCACAAACGGTTAAGATGAGGGACGTATTTAATCTTTCCTTTTCTTTTGGTTTGTTTTCAGTTACACAATCATGTTGCTTAAGAGAGAGGCACATCCATTTTCTAGTATCCAAACACTCTTGAGTGGAAAAGATTGCTGTGATGAAACCAGGGATCCGTCATAGTGACACTGATTTATGACTTTAGTTTTAAATGCCTTTATCACTGCTCACTTGCTCTCCTCCAGTCTAGCACTAGCAGCATGATGGAGAATTTACAGCACAGCAGAAAGCTCCTGCTGCTCCTACAGTAATTTAACTGTTGCTTCTCCCCAGCTCTCTAATAGTTTTGCTGAGAGTGTGTGTATTGGGTGCTTTCTGATTTTCTTCATTTTTCTCTCTTTTTTACTGTTTTGCATCTTTTCTACTCTGTTCTTTATAAGTCATTCACAATTGTTTCTATTCCGCCACTATCTGTTCTTACTAAACATATTCTTGCCTCATTACTGTCACTGTCTGTTGACAAGAAAAGCCGACTGTGATCCTCTCTGAACCTTTCTTTACCAAACCTTTCTAATTTGATAAGAACATTCTCCATTTTTGGTTTCGACAGAAACATCCACCCAAACTACAACGTGTTGCAGTCCTTTTTTCTCCCTAATTCTGCACAGCCTCTACTCTCCTACAGATCCTTTTGATAATAAATCTGAAGACCTCTGCACTGTTTCGCCTCCCTGAATCTCTTGTAGCATCAAAAGGAAGCTCATTCTCTCTGTAGTTTTCTTGTCATTAAAATTTAATGGAAAGTGTAGACTCCGATGATTGAATATTAAAGGGAAAAGAAACAATCACCTCAGAGCAGAACATTTTAATCTAACAGATGAAACAGGTGGTTGCAGATTGGCTGGTGACACTGAGATGTCTGGTCTCCACAGATTAACTCCATTATATTATCTATTTTGATGCGCTATAAATATCACCTCAATTTAGTGTAGCAGTCCAATTCTAGAAGTGAAACTTGTATGTCATAAAGTTAAATAAATTTTATTTAATTAATTTACAACACCCCGATTTCTCAAGTTTCTTCTGGAAAATTATGCATTTTAATGTCTCAATGCATCCTGAAATAAAAGCACAGACAGTACTACTTAGCAAGAGGAGATGAAAAAGAAGTCATGGAATCAATTTGTAGACCAAAATTAACTTTTTAATTTTTGACTCCCAGCTAGCCACCTTTGGTAGATAAACACCTGAATAACCTTGTGACACAATTGTTTTCATGCTTCTGTCCAGTTCATCCCAAACAGCTCAGTGGAGTTTAAGTCGTTTTCTTATAGTAGTTCTGGCATACCTTGGACTTATGTTTGGTTGGACCCCCGACGGTGTTGCCTGGTGGCTCAGAATGCTGTGTCAGCTGTTTTAGTTTGAGGTGCCGCTCAGTGTGAGCAAGTCTGAGAGGCACAAGTTGGACTCAGCCTGTCCAACCTGCAGCTCGCAGTCTTCTCTGAGACTTACTGCGATCACTGTTAAGATGCTGTACGGTGAGCCGCCTATCATGCAAGCTGCTAAACTCTCAGAAGCATGTCCTCTCATCGAGTTGTGGCTTTTGATCTGCCAGACCTCTTCCTGTCAATTTGCCTCAGTTTCTGAGTAGTCTTCTCTTCTCGTCATCTTCTTGATGGCGAAGGAAAGTGTCGTCACCGACACCTTGACTTTCTTTGCAATTTCACCAAACTAAAGACCTTTCTTTTAAGTTGTTAATGACCTTTTTCTCATCATTTAACAGCGCACTACTTTGACATTGTCATTTTGAAATGTATTTTTCAGTTTTGGGTAACCTTACCCATTTTTAACCTTTGGCAGGTCACCACTTACTGTTTACCATTTCAAACTATTATTGGACAGGGGAAAAGAAAATAAATTAAGGAAAAAAGTATAATAGCAAGAATTTAGAATAGATTCATAAGATGCTGACTAAAGGCACTCCACATCAACATAATAAAGAGATGGGCTGCCACTGCTGCCTTCCTTGTATTAATCCACTCCTGAAACAGAATCAACATCTGTTAATGTATTGGAGAACATTAACATTAGCAATATGAATATTTTAATGTGTTTATGTGAATTTGAGCTTATAAAACGTAAAGTAAATTATTGAAGAAGTAAACATGGACTAAAACAGCCTTTTTCTTGTGCTCATGAATCTTTAGTATGACTTCTGTGAAGTAGCTTTTAAAATAGAAGCGTTGAGAAATACCACAAGATTTAGAAACTTAAAATATGTTAATCACGTTCTGCACATGCATCATGACTCATGATCAGAGGAGGCTTTTTCTTTTTTCTTGCTTTTTCAAGAAGTATTTTTACTGTAATGAAAGTACAGTAAAATACTTGACATTTCATCCATTCAGAGTTAAAACCCTCCCAAAACATCTTTTTGCTGTTATTTTTATGTGGGAAAATCGGAGGTTTGTTCAGTCTGATCTTAGTTCAATATTATGTGAGCTTCACAGCTTTGTTCCTCTCATTACTTCCTGTGTCAGCGTCTCGTCTTGAATTGTCAGGTTTAGATCGATGGTGAATTTTACTCTTGGCTTCTTCGTTATGTTTTAATTTGTTTGTGTATGTTTATGCACAACATCTAAAATGTTGCATAATCATAGCAAAAAGTTTATTAAAGTATAACACAAGTAATTTTGCAAAGGAGTTATCTTCTTTTAAATTCAAGACTTTTTAGAAAAGTTTCCTATGAAAGGCTCTCATTAATATTACTTTTTTTTAATTGAAGTATGCAATTTCTAATAGTTACACAGCATTTATGTTGAAATTTTGCCCTTGTAGTTTTGTATTTTATTCTTTATTCTGTCATTTGCTGATGTTGCACCAGAATTTTCTCCATTGTGAGAAAACAAAGAATATTTCTGTTCTAAATATGGCTAAAGAAACCTAGATTGGGGAATCTAAAATGAGTAATGCAGCTCAACCGTTTCAATGTTTATACAAGTTTATCCAGGGTACCCACTCTTCTTTAAAACATCTTATAAAGTCTTAAATTACTGTATATAAAAATAAGACCATCAAATGTCATAAATCAATTTAAAAAGCAATTTGGACTTTTAATACGTTCATCACAGGACTTAAAATGTTCTATTTAATCTTGTATAGCCTATGTATTTTCATTTCCTCGTGGGACTTTTTTGTCAGGCAAAAGTTTGGGTCACACTGAAGCATTTGCATTGCATTTTTGACTCAAAGATTAAGGCTGCCGCTGACTAGCTACTAATATGCCTTGGAAATATTGGTAATATTAAAAGCTAGCTAGCTTTTTTGCGCCTGCCATTAAGGACAATTTCACCGCCTGTTGCCTGGCCAAAGTTAGCACATTTCTGTGAATATACAGATCTTAAATCACATTAATAATTTTATTAAAATGTGGTAAATTGAGTTGGTGAAAGCTGTAGAAACCCTGTTATCAGTATTTGGATCTTCTATTTTCCAGAGTAGTATCATAAGGAACATGTTCCTTAATGCCGTTTAGCAATTTCATCAAAACACAGACATGAAAACTGATTGCAAAAGCCTTGCATTAATGGCCTGAAAGTCCTGCAGCTGGTTGTGTGAAACTGCTCATATAATAATAATAATAATAATAATAATAATAATAATAAAAAATGCTGATGCCTTTTATATGTCTTTACTTGTAGCAGGATTATTTATCTTTGGTGATTACTTTAATTTAGTCTTTAGAAGTGTAAATTCCTTCTTTCCATTACTCTAATCTTTAGCTCCCTCAGTTCTCTGTCAAATGGACTCTGGCTTGGCCATTCCAAATTATTTTGGTGATATAAATAAATACTTTAAAGCCAGGTCAGACTGATCCCTGTCTGTTTTTCATGCAAATCCACCAACACTTCCTTAGTTGCATTTATTTTTTTTCTCTTGTGTTGTTCAGTTGCCCAACCCTAGTCTTGTTAGTTTTACATGAGTTTTAATCCGAAATTAGTAGATGGTGAGAGTTATACGACATTTGATTTTCTAATAAACCCGACTTTGGGTTTCCTCCCTTTTTTCCTGTCTTATTTTTTCCTCAGCTCAGTCTGTTAATGATTTTGAAAGATGCTGACCAGCTTATGTGCCCACACCTTTCTTGCTTCAGTGATCCGTCGCCTGTTCTCTCTCTCTGGTTTATTTCTAATTTCTGTCACCCAAACAAACAGCTCCCGGTGACCAACCAAAGCTGCAACCCTGAAGCCTTTTGAAGTTAGCTCTGATCATCACCACAGCTGTAGAGAGGTGCTGCCATGGTGCCTGTCTGCAACAGGGGAGGAAGAAGGAGGGTGACTTATTCGAATGAAAATGTGCCTTGTATAAAAACGGATTAATAGTGTGCACAGTACGCTGGGTGTACCCGATCTATCTAAAAATAGATCGGGTTCATGAGTTGAACTGGCATCATGTTTGTTTTTAAAAAGTCTCTCACATTCAGCAGATCCTTTATTTGAGCAATTAGTGTAAAGAAGCTATTATTTTCTTTTTCTTGAATCTCTACTAGAGGGTGAACTGCAGGTCATCTTTAACTGTTGCTATAGACAGGTGCTTCTCAGCTCTCCCGCCTGACCAGCAGAAGCATTTCTGCCGACGTTGTCGCCGTGTCTCGAATCTCGCCCAGCACTCTCGAAGCACATCTGTCTGTCAAAATTCCCAGGAGCTCCGCAGGCCGATGGCAGCAGCAAATGTCCAGTTCACTCAGGGTTCACCGTCCGTTTTTGCGAACACCGAAGGTTAAATGTTGTCCCTGAGAGTTGAATGTCTGGATGTCTTAAGCGGCTCCACCTTGTAAAGGATATTTATAGTCCTCTCTGTAAGTTAACTGGAGACATGAATGGCAGCTTGTGATTCTTTGCCACAGGTTCAATTACAGAGTCCTTTAATGTAGCTGCAGGAGCAGCAGAGAAAAATCCTCTCTGTTCCCAGCACAAAGACCTTGACCCTGCAGGCTGCAGCGGGCGTTCCCAGTCAGACTCATTACTTAAGTATAGGTTTGGTTGCGGCTCCATTTAGACCATTTTTAACCGTTACCCATGTGCAGCTGGCTTGGTTTGGTTGGCTTCAAAAGAGAGGAATACTATAGGTTTTAATTTGCTGCCACAAAACTAATGATTTCTGCACTCTAAATGACAGACGGCATTCACTCTCAATAAATAATGCATTAGGAAAGCTTTTAAAATAAGTAAAGACTCTTTGCAACATGAATATTCACAAGTAGTACAAGATGGGTTACATTTCAAGTTGGCATACAGTTTTTGAATGGAAAGCACACTTGATGTCGTTTATTTTTGGATGCAAAGTAATACAGATGATGAAACGCAAAGTGAATTAATAGAATAGAATGGATATAGATAGGAAATCCAGGTGTAATAGTCGCATCAAATATATAGGTTCACACAAAAATAAGCCTGTTGCAATAAGCAATTACTCAACTAATCACATGATGAATTAAACAGGTCGATCATTTTCAGTCTGATTAATGAAGGCAATTTTGTTTACAGAGTCGACAAAATTTGTTTTATTTATGTTTTATGTGGCTTTTGTTTCCTTTTTATCTTTGGTTTTTGGTTGTGCTTTGTACAAAGTTAGATTGAGAGGACATTATTATGTCATTATCATTATATTAGATCAAAATGGTCTCAAATAGACAATTTCATCGTTTTAACCTTTTTAAGTTGCAGAGAATAAAGCTGCGAGTTTATTCAAGATAAACATCATGCTGGAGCTTAAATGAAAAGGATAGACACTTTTCACTCCTAAAAACGAT
Source organism: Alfaro cultratus (assembly GCA_903066825.1). Classification (NCBI taxonomy): domain Eukaryota; kingdom Metazoa; phylum Chordata; class Actinopteri; order Cyprinodontiformes; family Poeciliidae; genus Alfaro; species Alfaro cultratus. Next base: position 159,236 of record CAEFZX010025875.1, read on the forward strand.
AAAAACAAAGAACTTTCTTAGCTAATGTCAAATTTTAATGGATACCAAGGGCGGACAAAGTGAAACATGAGTTAGAAAAACAGAAAAAAAATGCATTTTTGTCAAATTTTCAGATATCTCGTCCAAAGAGATCCACCACAAACCTAATTCTTTTGAAAATCTCCACTAAAACTCTTGGGGGTATTTATGGGCACTAATATGTGCAAAACATGTCTTTGTTTTTCTGAAATGGGACGCAGAAGCAGGTATGTCCCTAAAAATAACTTCACCGAGCAAATGGCGTTTCTACAATGACACAAGTTTGTCCACATTTTAACGAGTTCTTATCTCTACAATCTGGTGACCATAATTATGCATTTTTACAGCCAGAGCAAATGGTTTTGTGTTTGCAAAGACCAGAACAGTTTTCATCATGCAGATTGTGGGGGAGGGGGAATACCGTCTGCTGAGAGATGGAGCTAATAATTAAACAGGAAAGAAAAGAAGAATAAACACTGAGGGTGCAACAAGGCACTTAACAGGGATGGAGATGATTAGAGGGTGGGGCTGTTTGGGAAAGGAACAGGTGGACTGCTGGAGCACACCACAGTAGAAACCAAAGACCTGGTTTTTTTCTACCTGGTTGCTGTCTTTCCAGTAGTACAACATTAAATACATCAACTTTGTGTTGAATCCCTTCTTTGATAAAAACCTACTGATAGTGGTGATATTACACACAGATCACCTTGAAAATACTGAAGGCCAAACAGACGGCCGAACGGTGGTGTTTGTTTTTTAAATGGGCTTCTTGAAGAGACAAATGGATTCCCTCTCACACACTCGCACAACATCCTAGAGAAAAAGTTTTTCTTTCTAGCTTCTACTAGCTTTGTTTATCTTTTTGTTTCTAGTTTTATTTTAGCTCAGCGTTGTTGAAGTAGTTTTTAGTTTCACATAAACCAAATGAGGGACCATTAGAATGCTTCTAACAGGATCCAGTACTCAAGCTCATATTAAATTGACTTGATGCTTTCGAGAATCTTTGAATTATGTCTCTTTGCAAAGTAGTTGTGTTCAGAAGTTGGAAATGAACTGAAGTCTTGGGATTTCTGATGGTTTAAAAGAGCCCAGTGCTGCTTCTGATGATGTTTACTAAGCATATTACATGGAGTGATTAGAGGAAGTAGTGATTTAAACTGGGATGGATAAAGTTGAAGTGTTTGTCTGAAAAGGTCAGAGGAAGTTTATCGTCCCAATCTATTTTGACCCCCAAATGCTTATTAAAACAGAAAAATAAAGCAGAGCGAGCCACATTTATTAATTTATTTGACTTCTATTTATTCAGGTTGTGTAATTGGGATCCAAGATAAAATAAAAAATATATAAAAATACTACGAACACTGTAACAATTCACGTAATGTAGAAATTTTGATTTAAAGCAAGTTTCGTAAGATTGTTTTAGAATCTTACATACTTTGAATTGAAATCTAAAAAATTCAGTCACTCTAAGCTAAACTAAGCTTGTATCTGGATCTCTTGACCGTTCTCAACTTCAAGCAACTGTTTTTGCAGTTTTCAGATTTTTAGATTATATTTGAGCTTCTGGTTCAGCTGACATTTCCAGATTGGCTTTATACTGTCTTGGCCTTAATTTCACAAATCCTCAGATTACTTTAAGAGGCACGACTTCTTCCAAAAGATATAATCTTATTTTATGTGTAGATGATAGTGCTGGAGATCAATCCAAAAAAAAAAGAAACACAGCATGCCATACCTTAGTGTTGACAGACCCGCCTCACTGTCCAGCAGTCGATGCAGCGACTTTTTATTAGCATTTGACCAACTGAGTTCCTGATTACGTTTTTCAATGGGAAAATTGCCTCAGTTTCAGTCCCATCTTTAATTAAAATTTTTATGAAGAGTTAAAATATGTTATGTTTAAAACCTTTGGCTGTTTGTTTAACTCAAAGTTATGTGTTTATATATGTATGTTTTTCACAAATGAAATTAGGGCTTTAAATAAAGATGCAAAAAACAATTTTTTATTTCTTAGACCTGCCAGTTACAATTTTGACCAATTGTATAAACTTCATAGAGAAAATAAATATGCTGCAGCTTCCTTGATATTGGTAGTGATTTTGAATCTAACAGAAAGTGAAGGGATGAAAATATTATTCCCATTTATGCTTAAATATTCTGTCTCTAACTTTTTTTTTTATCTGTTCTTCATTAATGTCAAAAAAGTGCAGCACAGAACATTCTGTTTGCTGACTCATTTATAGGCCAAAAAGTGGAAGTTCTTCTGTTCTGATTCATGTAATAAATAGGAAATAAGTCAGATTGTTCTGTGTTTTTCCTGTATCTTTTCTGGCTACCTTCGGTCAGAAATGATCCAGGGAAAATTGTTAGAATATTTAATTTCTCTGCTGGTTTCTAGTAACCACAATCAAGCTATTCATCCACAAAAAGCTTTTTATTTGCAATCTGAAAGGACATTCCTTGTGATGTTATTTGCTGGGTTGTTTGTGTTCAGAAGTTTCACTGCTGTGGGTGTGTGTGATTTTTTTGTAGAGCTTCCAGAGAACTGGACGGACACGAGGGAGACTCTACTGGAAGGCATGGTGTTTCACCTCAAATACCTGGGGGTGACGATGGTGGAGCAGCCCAAAGGCGAGGAGCTCTCTGCAGCGGCCGTCAAAAGGATAGTTGCCACGGTAAAACACCACAAACACACATCCACACAGCCTGAATCAGCTTAAACACCCAAATCTCCTCTCTATGTAAATAACCTACCAACAGAAAATGAGTTTCTGTCAAGCATTTATAATATTTTCTCCACATCATCACCTCTGCCGCTCCAGATGATTATGACCTGACTGGCACCTCAGCGAAATGTGATCTTCAAACGCATCGTTAACATTTTAGAAGAGGACACAATTAGTGTGGACCCTGCTACTCAGACTGTGGCTCCGGTAGAAACGGCTTAATGTTATGGGATCCGACAGCTTGGTGAATAATGAAGTTAGAGACGGCACAATGGTGGGATTCTTGAGAGACGCTGATGAATGAGGGGGGAACTAAAAGGCTCTGATTTAGTCTAATCTGTTGGTGTCCGCTCTAAAGCGGATTACAGCTAAACTGATATGTTTTCTGACATTTTGATGAATAGCAAGACTTAGGCAGTGAGATTATAGGCATTATGTAGTTGTTTTACGTAACTGCCTCAGTTAATTTATGGTTTAGATATACATCACCTTCAGTGTTGGTAAATATTTGTGAAAAGCCTTAAGATAAAATAAGCTTCTATTGCAGTGCTGTAATCTCGTACTGAAAATTTAGAAAAGTGCGACCTTTAATTTACATACATTTATTTTCTGGAGAAAGTTTTTGTCTTTGGTGCCACAGTCCTGCACTTATTACTCTCTTTTATGAACTGGGATACTTTTAGTCTTCCATAACATTTCATATTTTGGCAATTCCTCTTTGCACATTCTCTGTAGATCGCCAGAGTCCCAGAGCCTTTCTTGTTCTCTCTTCTTCTCAACTCTTTCTGTATTGATTTATAGGTTGAAAGACTCCATGTTTCCCCTATTTTCAATTTTCTGCCAGAAGCCATCAGATAACAGGCTTTATTTTACTGAAATTCAACCAAACTTTCATGGGGTTTTGCTTCTGCAATGAAAGATAATTTGTGAAAATGTGAAGGGCTGTTTATATGCCTGATTTTTCTTTCTGAAGTTGTTGTTTGGTCTCACATAAATCTGAAAGCCTAATGAAAGGCTTGATGAAACATGGTAGTTTTAGTACCACTCTGTCATCTCACTGGTGACTTTTCATTGTCTGATTACATCACCAATTAGCTCCGCAGGTTGTAATTTAGAAATGCAGATTTATTTTTTTCTCTCACCCTCCCACCTCTATTGTCTCCTCTGTGACCTCCGCCCTTTCCTTCTCTCCCTGCTCTCTCGTTTATAGGCCAAAGCCAGCGGGAAAAAGCTCCAGAAAGTCACGCTAACGGTCTCGCCTCGTGGAATCATCCTTTATGACAGTGCCTCAAACCAGCTGATAGAAAATATCTCCATATACAGGTCAGTCATCCTGTCAAACCGACCTCGACCTGATCACGCCGAACTAAAGCAAAGTTCTTGTTCCTGCTTGGCTCTCATTTATCACTCTGTGGATGTGTGGTATATCTGTGCGAGGGAGAGGAAGACGAGTCGCCCTCTCAGCTGTTTTTCTCATCAATCTTAACTCCTTTGGGAACGCCGCAGTTGTTGGAAGTCTGAGCTTTTACCCCAGGTGTCACAGGGTACCACATCTGTCTTCTCTCGTTAAAACCTCACCTGCCTCAGCCTGCAAGCTTAGCTCATGACCTGATGAGCCCGGCATGACTCACCTCTCACTTAATTCACTTATACTGGTCTGCATGTCAAGAAGAGATGGGACTTTTCCATAAACGCTCCACAGACGGCTTACGGGTTTCTGAAGTTATATTTTTGTTCTTTCTCAGCCACACTCTTTGAATGTGAAAGTCTATGGTTATTTCACTGATGCGCATTCATCTGCTATTTTCTTTTACACTAAGTTTATTGAAAGAGGGAAGAAGTAAAATTAGAAAGAAGTCAAAGTAAAGGTCAGCTGCGACCTAACAGTGAGAGGAAGTCCAAAATACTCCGAAATAAAAAAGGCTTCATTTGTGGAAATGAAAAATCCATAATTTAAGCCCTAAACATATTAACTTAGCATATTAATTTACTCTGGCGTAAGTCACATTATGCTTACAACTGAGCATAAATTAACATAATCAATCAATCAATCAATCAAATTTTATTTGTATAGCACATTTCAGCGGCAAGGCATTTCAAAGTGCTTTACA
>CAEFZX010025876.1:0-28215 GCA_903066825.1 Alfaro cultratus
GCGAGACGACATTTTGAAAAGAGAAAAAAACGCCGTTTCTCTGCCTGCAGTGCAATGATAATCCAGTAGATGGCAGAATACAAGTCTCAAATTGTATACAATAGGCTTTTGGGTACATTTTGATCACTGTACAAAAAATAGAGACCACAGAAACTTATGTATCAAATATGATACGTTTGGCGTTATAGCAGTTTCATAACTGGGTTTCTCTTAACTCTTTGTGGCCCTTAATCCTCACATAATGGCCACTCTTTAAGAACAATTATTTAGCTCAGATTTTGTGCAAATCAAATAAAATTGAACTTTTCTAAGCCTCTAATAGGGATCCTATGAGACACCATCTAGAAACATCAAGTTTGAACAGAGTAAATTTTTACTCGAGCTTAGATTATAAACATTGACAACTCTTCAGTCCAACAGAACTGAAGAGTTTTCTATTACTGAAGTCAGAGGTTTTTAAACACCAGTCCTCAAGGGCCGATGTCTTACAACTGTTATGGTCTGCCCTGGAAAAAAGTCAAATTGCTGCAAAAAATTATAAGAGATGACAAGAAAGATGAAGAAAATTGCTGTAATTTTCATAGAAATAAATTTTTAAGTTACAAGCTATAGATTTATTTAAAAAAAAAAATGTAAAAATGTTTTTAATGTACTTAGTTTCTTACAAAATCCAAATTTTTATCTCAGAGAACAATGTAGATGCAAAAGAGTAGTTAGCTACCAAAATGTAAATCTGACTCTAAGGCATCTCATTGACAAAGCTGTATTTTATATATCAATAGGCAGATTTGTGGAAATGGTTGATAGTCAGTATTTTAACAAATGTTTTTGTTTCTAGACAGTAACAGTAGCATGAGCTTAAAAATCTTCATGGTGGGGCGATAACTTACACCATTTTGAAAACATTATTACTTCTATCAACATTATTTAATTACTGTAGTTAAAGACCTGTCCAGATTGTATCGGGGCAATGACCGATGGCGGTAGGCACCAGTTCCCCCGCAACCCTGCGCGGATAACAATGCATGGTTTGAATTGACTGCTTGGCAGATGGGCATATTCAAACCCCATCTTTAAAATAAATGGTTTAAAAAGTCAGAATGATGTACTTCGTAAAACCTGAAATTTACTATATTGCTGAAAATCCTGGTATTTATACAAATTTAAATTATTATGAAGTTATATCTGTAATGGAAGACTTGACCGGTGCATACTAATGTTCCACTGGCCATCTCCACCCTGTGCACAAAAGGCTCACTGTTCATTTCAGTTTGATTCTGAAGTAAATGTTTGCTGCTTCTGAATGCAACATTTTTTCAAATGACATTTAGCTTTAAATCAACACACCCAGCACTAACGAGCACAGCCTAAGGGCTCCTGATTTTCCCTTAAGTATATCTCCAGGGATGATGTGAACATTAGGAAGGTAAATAAGTTTCATATATGGTTCACTGACATTTATGTCAAGTCTGCCCTTTGCCAAAGATATTGATTTACACTGAATAAATCAGGGTTATGCTAAAATCCTACTCTGGCTGTTTAACAAGTTATGTCCTATGATGGAAAATGTTCTTTCCATTTTATTATTATTTCTATTTCCATATTAAAATCCCACTGAAAACAAGATCAAATCAACAATCCTCACAAAGCTCTCCAGCAGGGTTTAATTTACTGCTACAAGCTGAGCTGAATTATTCTGGCAGCAGTGGGTTGTGAAGATGATTTCCCTCATTTCAAGTCTGTCTGCAAAGATCCTGAAAGACTGGATTTTAATGTAACTGGCTGAAACCTTCATGCCAGCCAGTAAAAGAGGAACAAACCACTGAAGTGAGATCAGTGATCGAGACAAAAGGTTTATTCTGTGTTGACGCTATGCTCCCTGAAAAACCTTGTTTTAGATGTTTGCAGCAGGAGAGCCCTTCACTTAGACTGACTTTTCTCTCTTTGAACACTGGCAAAGCTGTCAGAAAATACCCTGGAGTGTTGAATTGCTTTGCAGACATTACATACAGCCTATGACTGAGAATAAGGAGTAGAATTTCAGTGCCTTTGAAAATTGTATCATTATTATACCAGTCAAATTCTTTCAGTTATACCTATGAGTCTGTTTAAGGAATTTTGTGTTAGAAATGTTTGTTTCAATAAGGTTTTGTCCAGTACAAATGATGTCCAGTCTTCAGAGTAAAAGTAGATCTATAATTATTTTCTGTTAATTAAATTTTGTGTTTTAAATTACACATTAAAATAGTTATTTTAATAACTCTAGCTGTCTTTTTGATTAATTATAGAGTAAAAATATATAAATGTTAAATTTACAGTGATTTACAGAGCAACTGAATTCATTTGGAAAATTGCAAAATGACTTTATGTCAAAGTATTGTACATTTTATTTGATACTGTTACTTTAATAGCTACTTTTTATGGCTCTTTTAAGGTTAAATTTAAAATGAATTATTAAATAAAATCACTGTAGATTTGTTTTTGGGATATAAAATTTAAACACATCTTTTCAGTATAAAAATATTAGTGCAACTATAAAGACATGTTAATTTAATTTAAAATGTAGAAATTATAGTTATTTTAGCTCAATAGAGATATAAAGTTACAAAGTGTGTGGACTATAAAATGAAAGCTGTAAATATATTTGCCTTTTTGTTATTAACAGTAGGCTTTGGATTTGATTTGAATAAGGATGAGTCTGTAATGAGAGTAAAAAACAATGCCTCCATAGTGATTCACAGCTGAATCACACTATAATTTCAGACGGGCACATTATTTACAAAAACATGCAGTAAATGTCCAGCTCCCGCAGTTACATGTGTAAATGAAAGGAGACCATTCAGGTTGTGCTGTTGCTTTTCACAGAGAATAACCCACTGTCCAGCAGGGGGCAACACTGGATGTTTATGTCCATTTTAATGGTTCTCCCAACATTTTAAATGCTACTCATGTCCATTACACAAACTGTGTGTTTACTTTTTGCAGCTGGAAACATCATATCTGGACTGATGAAATTTGTAGTCTTTCATTGACATTTATGTCTAAATCTTTTCACTTGTCTTTTTAAAAGTTAACATGGAAATCAAATATTTATTTCAGTTGTGCATGTGAATGTAGTTACTGGGCTGATCTAAGGCTTAATATGCATTACAGGTTTGCATAGTAGAGTATTGTTTCTATTCCTCCAGGCAACATGAATATGAATGTGAAACATGTTATGTATGCAAACCTCTAAATTAAGTTGTTAAAACTTTTAAACCGTGATAGTGCCAGAACCTCTGTTCATGCATTTAATGAAAATGATGAGTATTCACTCATCAGTACATCCATCAGCTCTCCTAAAGGTAACTCTTCAGCATTTTGGATGAACTCACTCTAATTCACAACCCAATGTTAAAACTGCAAAGTAGAAACCACTACTGAGGAAAAACTGTTAGAAGGTATTATGAAATTTTAAGAGAACATATCATTTTGTTAATGAAAAAAGACAGTTTCTTTCGCTCCAGGCAAAATGAATTTGAATGTGAAGCATGCAATGTATGCAAACTTCTAAATTAAGTTTTTAAAATCTTTAAACCATGATAGTGACAGAACTTGTTTTTTTTTGTTGTTTTTTTAAATCTGTATTTAATCAGTTGACTTTCAGTTTTGCTTGACATAGTATTTCAAAGCTCTAACATGACTTCATCACTTAATGTTGTGTTTTAAGCTTGGATTGTGGTATAGTTTAATATCTTATGTATTAAATCTAATTTAGTGGCTTGTAGAAACAAATGTTACTGCATTTCAGTAGACTTTCTCCATATTGGGTTAGAAATATAAAAATTTCCTAAGTGAATGTCAGGTAAACGATGTTGAAAGTGAGCCAGACAGCAACATTAAAAATATGATCCCTTGCACTATGATTCAAACTAGTGATGGTATCTAAATCCAGAGTGAAATAATCTGATCTGTCAACCCTCCCCCCACCCCTGCTTGCTTCCTGACAACTAGATAATCTCTATCCGACACAAATCCACCACACATGAAGCCTTGAAAATCACCTTAAAGGCTGTCTTGCCAAACACTTACCCACTTACGTGCATTTATACCCATTAACTCTGCATGCACAGTCGGATGTAAAAGTAACAATTCTCCAGCAGGGATCTCCATAATGAAGAAAAATCTAAATGGCCTTATATATATATATATATATATATATATATATATATATATATATCTATATATATATATATATATATATATATATATATATATTCTGTGAAAATGATTCATCAATTAGCTAATTGTCTCCTCATCATACACTTATTTTGAATGGACATGGAGATGAGCAAAACTGGAAATGGCATGTTTTTTATTTTTCTGGGGAAAAAAATGTTTAAATAATGGACTTAACGCACAATGCAAAAAAAAAAAAAAAAAAGGAAAAAAGATTGGAATAAATGTATATACATTATGGAGTAAACACACATTTCATGATTACAATGATAGCTTCATAAAACACTGCTTACACCATTGGCTCAATGGTGTACTTGCAGCCAAGTAGTTTGAAGGATTAAAATCCTGCAGAACACAAAAAACATGGTAAAACAGTCCAGAAAGACAGAAATATTTATTGATTGACTGATAGTCAGATTTTGCAGGGTCTATGTAGAGTCAGTTTGCTCCTTTTTAAATGAATTGCTATTTAATTGTAAAAGTACAATTAGATAGCATCAGACATAATTAGACTTTTAAGAGTACATTTAATCTGGAACAATCATAATTGACAACTAGGGTGATGAGCAACAAAAATTAATTAGTTAATGATCTGTGTGATTTTTCTTGCAGTAAATGATGACACATGGTACAGAGCTTCCTCAACAATGCATTATTCTTTGTAAGACTGACTCTGGAGAATATTTCTAAAGCATTTACAAGCTCTAAAAGGCTCTTCAGCTGCAGTGAGTATGAAACCAGTGATGCTGAAGAGGTCCATAAAAGGCTTTTTACTTTGCACACAAGCATTAGACAAATGGCGAGCCTTCCTAATGGAAATATGGCACATTTATTCATCATTCATTGTTAGTTGGACAGTTGCTGTCCAGTTGTCATGTCAGCAGTTTGTTCTTTCAGTACTTAGAATATCATGAAAAAAGTTATATATTTTTATCACTCATTTCAGATCACACTCATGTTTTATATAGATCCTTTACAAATAGACTGAAATACATCAAGGCTGTATTTCTTGACATTTTTTGAATCATGGTTTACAAATCATGAAAACCCAAAGGACGTTTGTGAACTAAGCTGAAAAGGCATGTGTTAAAGTTGGCTAGAAACTTGACACAATTCTGAGAGGATCCATACTGATCAGCCAGTATGGATTGATATCGATTGATCAAACTGAATATTAATAACATTGTTGAAAGGCTGCCTTTAACACCCTGTTTCCTGAACACATCCAAAACACAAACACTATGTGAGACATGTAGGCAGTGCTTGCTAACATGCTGTAGCAGTGCTGCTTGGTCCCAAGTCATTGCTGGTCCCTCTACTAAAGAAAATACCTGTTATTTGGTGCTTTTGGCTTCATCCTGCACTGTTTCAATTTTTTCCTCTTTACATTTTTTAGCGCCACCTATTTGTCTTCCTGTCTTTCTCATAAGGGGTATGTTGGCTCTTTTCGCTTCTTAATATGTAAAATATCAGGCTGACATAGTCTGAGGTTTCACTGCCTACGAAGCACCAAATCGGCTATGAGGATAGTGCTGATGCGCTTTATTACAGTGGGGAAAAAAAATCACACACACATTCTGACCACTAGCCGGTTTGCCCTAGAAAAGACTGACAGCTCAGGAAAACCTCCCAAACCTCAATTAGCTCCTGGTATCCATTATAGTCTTATCTGTCCTTTCAGCAGAGATTTGGAAGTCACCAAAGGTAAAGCCGCTTTATCCTGAAGCAAACTGAAATTTGCAGCGATAAGTTCATGATATCATAAAACTTAATTTTCCCCCTTTTCACTCTTATTTTTCTGGCCTAGTGTTAGTAGGAAAAAAAAAAAAAAGGTAAAACAGAATTGAAAAATGTCGCAAATAAAAGATCGAGCACTAATCTTTAAGTATAGGAAGCAATGGAAGAGTTCCCTTCCTTCTTAAAAATAAATAGACTTTGGTGTGAATCATCAAGGATATAACCATATTATCAATCAAATTTGAAGCAAAGCAAATAAAACAGCAACTAACAAACACATTTACTAAATATCACATGGATTCCCCAAAACGTTTTTAAAGCTCAAATTAAATTCACAATAAAATATCTTCAGTGGCGTTAATATTTGACAAAGTGAATAACGAAGGAAACTGTTGACGAAATGCACAATAATGGTCTTTTGGGGGAACATGTTATCAGGATAGATTTCCTAGGAGACTGCACTCATGATTTTTATGGCTAAGCAGCATGATAAAATCACTCTTTTTAACAGAAAATTGCCCTTTTGACAGTTTGCTAAAATAATATTAGATATGAAACTGAAACTACTAAAACTGATTTTAAATTGCCGCATACCTCCTCTGTGCCTTCATTTATTTTGTCATATTGATGATAATAAGAGAGAATACGCTCAGCAACAAATTATCCTGATCTGAACTCAGCGTGGTGTAATCCCTGAGGGGGCTTCATGCAGGAACTGGAGAGCCTGTGTTATTGAGTCACCTGCTGCAGTAAAATGATTACAAAAATCTTTACAGAATATTCAATATCCACTCGAAAAACCTCTGCAATTTAGTGAAGTCATTTTAATATTTGATAATATAATTGTTTACTCATACTGAGAGCTGCAAAGGATTGTTAAAATGGATAATTATCCAAGAAAACGATGTGTTTAAAACAGAAATCTTTCTGTCATTTTACCTTTCCATCAAGATATAAATTGCGTCAAATAAATAAAATAAATAAAATGCTAAACAAATGTATCAAAAGATGCATCACTGAGAGTAAAATAAACTTCATTTTCTGATTTTGCTCCTGCCATCTTCTATGGTGTAACATGAAGCAGCAGTTTATCTAAAGATGAGAGGAAGTGGTTAGATAAGATAATTAGAAAGTCCAGCACAGTCCTAGGAACAAAACCAAGTATGGCAGGCAGAAGATCTCTGGATAAAATAACATTACTGTTGGCCAATGTCTATCACTACATGCATGACACTTGTTGCAGAACTGGAAAGCTCCTTCAATTACAGACTGCTGCATCCTAGGTAGACAAAGGAATGTTATCACAGATCCTTCCTCCCAGCCACTTCATGTACATCACTGTTGCCAACAGACTCAATAAACATGTATATGTTGTTGCTGTTATTTGCACAGCCTTTTATTTCTGCTGTTATCTGCACAGTTTTTATTTTATTTATTTATTTATTTATTCATTTATTTATTTATTTATTTTTTGTCAATTATCTATGGTTGTTTTTTATGCACAAATATGGACATATTTTGAACATTCTTATTACCCTGCTCTACTGCACATTTTTTTTAAACACAGTATGCTATTTTTAGTAACTGCACAGTATATTTTTAGTTTCATTTTACTTAAGATTGACTGAGGGGATGTTATGCTGGCATGCATGCTTGTGTCTTCTTTCAGATTTCCCTGCTACATGGTCTGGTTGATTATGCTGTGACTAATTGTATGTTTAAATTGCAAAGGTTCTGCTTCTTAATAATTGCATAAAAAAAAATCTGTGTGCCTTTGGGTCTCTTTCCTCTCACATTTTCATTTATTTTATGTCCATCAATGAGATAAAAAAGCAACCTTATAAAGTATTTAATTTCTATCCTAGGAATTTCATGCTGAACCACAAAAAAGGACAGATTCTTGATCACCCAACCACATCTGCAACCGGACCAAAATCTGGCCCAAATGTAGTGCCCACATCCAATCCGCAACTGTGTGTAATGACAGCCCCAACTCAGTCTAAATGTGGAATCTGGAAGTTATCCTCACCCAGATGTGGGCCACATTTAGACCAGATAATGTCTTCCTGGTGGCTCATATTTGGTCCCACTGTAGATACTAAGTGTGTACTGAGTAAGTGCTGATGCTGGGATACCTCTAAGAGGCTTATTGTGAAAAAAAAAAGAAAATAAACCCAAACAAACTAAGATGATTAGGGAGGATTGGAGATAATAGCAAACAGACAACACATGCTTTTTTTCCCCCCAAGAAGTGTTATCCCTGGTTCTTAATTTAATGCACTTTAAATGGTACATAAATGTTTTGCAACTTTATTATTGTGACAATAATGAAGTTAACTTGCCCTTTCCTTCTGATTTCCATGACTACATATTTATTGTTTTATAAGTTCTGTTAGGATTAATTTGATCACTTTTCCATTTACTACATCTGTTTCATGGTTTGTTTCTGTCAGTGTTACTTTCTGCTATTCCATCACACTGTGATGGAGATCAGCCTGCTTTGATAATTATCATGCTTGTCCCACATACCTCTTGTACTCCTTCATTCATAATTAGTTTCCTAGTTTTCAGTTGTTCATTGCACTGTCCATCACCTACACTGTTTTTTCTTCATGTCAAGTCTCATTTCGGTCCTTGTCACACTCGGCCCTTCTATTTGTAATTAATGTTTTTGTTTTTGAAAGGCTTATATAACATCCTTGCACCTCTCTTTCTTGAGCTCCAGTTTGCATTTAGGTTCTCTTCGCCTCTGAAATCTAAAACATGGTGACCTGATATGAATTACAAACTAAACCTGGCAATCAAGTCAATCTTATCTCTTAATCTGAGGAGGATGGTATTACTGTTCAAATCAATGGAGGATGTCACTTTCAATCTTTCACATACAGTCAATGAGTAATTGTCTTACAAATAGTGTGAAGGTGTTTGTCTGTGCTTTAAACCACGGTGCATCAAATGCTAAATTTGGCTGTAACAGTCTGCAAAAATGAACTTGCTGATGCTAAACAAACTACTTTGTAATGTTTAATGTTTTTTTTTTTATATTTTATGTCCTTTACGAACTGCTGTAGATAGGCACCAGACCTCCTCATGACCCTGAAAACATAAGCATGTTAGATAATGGATGGATGTTCTTTAGACATTAATAAACTAGTAACTAGTCAAAGAGGAATTAAGGTTAAATAGGAGCTTATGGCTCAGTATGCAAAAAATATTGGAATGTCAGAGACACAAACCTGCTGATATATTTTTCATAAAAGAAATCGAACCTTTACTTATGTTAAGTGATGTAATACATGCATTGACAACAAAAAGACATTGGCGTTACATATAATGAAGGCAATAGCGATTTAATCATTGCATCAAAAATGTTTTTGCCACTTTATCACATTTGTTATTTTTATATTGAAAATATTATCTTTATGTTCAAATTTTACATTACCATGCTGGCCTTGCAATTTGCCTTTGTGTGATGTATTTTCTACACTGATGTCACCCAGTTAAATGTATTAATAAAAAAAAAATGCCTTTCATGTAGGTTTAACATATTTGTATCCTACTTATCCAAAGTAGTACTAAAGGTAAATGGAAATAGTAGATTAAAGTAGAAAATAAACAATTATTTTGACTCAATGTTAAAATGAGAAAAATAAAATAATTCCAAAGCAACATGGATAAAAGTAATTTCTCAAACCTTCTTCACACTTTACTCTCATATTTAACCCTCGGTGGAATAAGTTTGGTCAAAAGTAAGACCCAATCAACTAAAACGTACAGCGCCTTTATCCTCTATCAAAGAAAGTGATTTCTGTTCTAAAGTGGGCTCACACTTCCGTGTCACTCAGAAGAGACATAGACACATCCAGAATACAAAATATATGCTTGACAACAGAGAGTGAATTACCTGTGGCATTTCATCTACTAAACATACCTCAGTGGCAAACAGGCCAACAGTATTTCACAAGTAAATGCAAATTAATAATAAGGTTCCAGATCACTGAGCTCTAGCTCTCCTGCAGGTTGCAGAAAGAAGCTCTCGGATGATTGACCATTACTATAAACTGTTGATTGCGTAAATGGAATCTCTTTACCAAAGAATGAAAACAACCAAATTAATTACATGGGGTCAAAGACAATTGTAATCTTTTGATCTCATTTGAAGAGAGCAATAATGAAAAGAGTCATAATGGCAACTAATAAAAGATATATTCTCTCTGGTGACAGTAGATTTGTAATTACTTGACGTCAGCTGACTGTTCACAAGTTCAGTGATTTGGTTTGAGCCGCTAAAATTTTGTTGACATGATAAGTCCACTTTAAATTTTATAAAATCCATCCATAAATTAATAATTCATACCCACTTATCCTAACAGGATTCTGGGAGGAGGGCCTGGTGCTTAAAAGCATGATCAAAAACATGCAAACATCAAGCTGGTTTAACTACTTCTAGAAGGCTTTGCAAGTAAAATATATTTTTGCCAGCTTTGGTTTATTTTAATGTATCAGTTAAACCAAGATAGTTATGTAATTCCTGTTATTTTCAAATATGTTACATTATAGGGATCACATGTTTCTAAGGCCAAAAAACATCAATAGGCCAAATAGGTAGATTTTAAATCAAATATTTACATTTTAGATTATTTAAATAAAACTGTAAATGTATACTTTTAACATAAAAATGAATTTAAATGGTGAAATAATTAATAAAATACAAAATAAAAACATTATAATAATGGATTATTTTTTAAAAGCATTACATATCAAGTGACAGAAGTCAGATACCTAAAACAGCTCAATCTTTCTATCCAGTGGACATGGATAGAAAGATTGATCTCTAGTTTGGCTGCTGTGCTGCTAACCAATCAGATGACGGTTGGATTCTTCCTGCAAACTTTAAATGTGGTCCCAGTCAAACAAACCTGTATTAATTGGCTGTTTGTCTACTGAGCATACATCAAAGTTCTACATACATATCTTTACTATTTACCTGAATATTTAGTTGAGGTGTGGAGCAGGAGCTAGCATTTTAAATTATGTTAAGATGAGGTACAGCACAGGAATCACAGAAAATTTATAAATACACATGCAAACGCAAACGCAAACGCAAACGCAAATGCATGCATATATATAACTTTAATTCTTAACCTTAAATCATAAACATACTGTATATGAATGTTTAGTTAACATATTTTATTACACTTTATTTTAGATTTTGTATTTCTGGCCCATCTGGAGATTGACCCCTGCCCCCTCCTACCCTGTCTGGGTGAAAGGGTGTTGTCAAAGGATCAGTCTTCATAAGATCCTTGGTAAATTTAAAATGACTCTACATAATACATACAGTTAAAGTTAGCTCCACTGTGGACATTTTAAAGCGTTATACACAGCTCTCTATTCACAACTATGTTTCTTTAGGGATCTGTACTTAACTCTACAATAAATTTTTAATAAGAAAGTGGCTACTATTATTACATCATCATTAGATTTAATGACCAGAGTTGATCTAACTTTAGATCCATTCTTCCTTTACAGCAACCGAAAAAATGTGATTGTTTATTAAGCCCTTTTGCATTTTTCACTCCAAGGATTTGATTACTTTGTGGTTAAATACATCTCTACAAATTACTTTAGGATATAATCCCTTTCTGGTATTAGCACAGTTTCATTGCTATAACTATTAATGTTATCGTACACCAAGCCGATTACTCAAGTGAACTCCATTATGCTAATGGCCTGATATTTATTTGGACTGCGGCTATGACAATAGAGTGAGAAGCAGTGTAATGAACCGGCTTCATCATAAAATCCAAAAGACAAACAGAGGATCGAAACAGCTCCGTTTGTGGCTCTGAGCCAAACATCTTACTCACTGTCTAAACTGTTATTAAGTCCTTATATATATTCCAATGATACTCTTTTTATTGTTTGATATAAAAATTGGTTTTGGCAATAAGAAGGTAAAACTGATTCATATATTGAGATCGTTAAAACAAAACATTTTCATAAAGAAATGAACATGCCAGTGTTTGTGTTCACTAGATCTTTTATTGCATCACAAATCAGAGCTAGTGAAACAGATTCCTTTCACACAATACTTAGCTCTGCCATACTTCCTATCATAATATGACCCAAAACTTTAACAAGTTGTCTCTTTGATGGATTCTAATCAAAGCATATCTACTCTGCACTCATTTGGTAACCATAATCAATTTGAATAGAACTAAATCCAGTAAATGTCAAGTTGTCCAGTTTGGCTGGGTGATAATATCAGCATTCAAAGCTGAGTGAGCGCTGAAGGACAGTCAGTAAGCCTGGGTGAATAACTGCCACCATCAGGACATTTTATAATGTCGATACTTTCAAGTGGTCGATTGCACAGCCACCTATTTCTTTGAGACTCCAGTAGAGAGGCAAAAATGTTTGTGTATGATGTGTTTCCACATCAGTGTCTTAAACTTAAAATTGCTAGACCTCAATGCACTGACACAAGTTTAAATATAGAGCCAGGAACCACTGTAGCAACACATGACTAGTTAGCATATGAATACATGTCCTTTACTGATGATATTCCTCATTTCATGCTCTTATCATATTACAATTTCCGTGCAATTCCATTAAACCCACTGTATTTGCACCATAATTGAAGTAGGAGATATTTTCACATTCAAATGAACTCAGCTATGACTTTTATTCTTCAATTATGCAGATGATAGGATTTTCTGAAATATTACAAAATTGCTGATGTATATATATGGTTGAAGATAACTGCTGCTCTCTAATTAAGTCCAAGATTGTTAGTTTTTAACAGCATTCAAGGGAAAGTGGGGGATATTTAACAGCTAGCACTTTCCTATTTTATTATAATGACCATTTAAAATTCTCTGGATGATGCTTTATGTGGTGGAAAGCTTAAATTCGTCTGAAACTGTGCAGACATTAGCCGGGTTTTTGATTATGAAGATGATCAACTCTGAATTTCCATCCTTAAATTACATCCTATTTTATAATTCTAATTTTCTTTGACTAACAAGAGTGCATTTAAGAAAAAGTCAGTCAAGTACTCAAGTCAGTATCCACACCGAATACAATAGAAAATTGTATGTTTAATCAGACTCTTTGTGTCTCAGAACAGTGACAGAAGTCAGATACCCAAGACAGCTCCCTGTGAAGTGCAGCATAAGGCTGTTTATATTAATATTTCACATTCCTGATCTTTCAGACATATATTTTTAGTGTGTCTCATTAAAAAAAAGTGAATCAAAGGGGAAATTCACTGCAACAGCTTGTCATGAAGCTCTGTAGAAGCCTGTTAAATACAGATCCATGTAAACCATTTGTCATAAAACACCTAGAACATGCAGAGGAGTGTGTTCAGAGGACATGATTCAACAAACCATGTCCCCCAGCCCAACACTTCCCCAACAGATCCCCTCAAATGAAGAATTCACACAAATTAGTCAAAATATTCAGTTACTATAAATCTTCAATCAAAACAATTGACTTTGATTTAAAAAAAAAAAAAGCACATCAACAAGTTTAATGGCTACATGATCAAACGATTATTTTTGTTTTATTTGAGAAACACAGTTGCTTCAGGAAGAATA
Source organism: Alfaro cultratus (assembly GCA_903066825.1). Lineage (NCBI taxonomy): Eukaryota > Metazoa > Chordata > Actinopteri > Cyprinodontiformes > Poeciliidae > Alfaro > Alfaro cultratus. Next base: position 13,560 of record CAEFZX010025876.1, read on the forward strand.
AAGCCCCATATTTATACCTTCAAATGACTAGTTCTCAATCATCTTGTTACTTGAAGCAAAGGATGATGAGAAGGAGTGGCAGCTTGCTGTCAAACTATCAAGTTTAGTAATCAATCAAACTAACAGACTGAGCTACATCACAACCCGCTTCATAACTTAAATATACCAAGGTGCTTTTTTCAAAACGTATCTTCCCTTAAATAAATTATGCAACAATCAGATTAGCGCTTTTATGAAGCTGTAAGTCTTTATTTAATTCAATATTGCTTTGATCGTTTTTTATTGTGAAAATAATCTCTTTGATCATCAGTACGTTCTTCTTTCTTTTGTGTTATCCAGGTTTGCCCCTTGTGAATTATTTCTCATTATTGTCATTCAAGGAAAGAATTATGATTGACATTTTTTGTCTTCAAGGCACAAAACCTTATTAACAAGTTACTTGTGACTTATCCGAACCATAATTATAGATCATGCATTAAAGTATACACTCTTAATTGAGTTTCAGAATAAAGGTGCATCTTTGCATACAAAATATGGTCTGGAGATTTCAAGGACAAGGACTGTAATTTCTCCATCTGAAAACAATATTTCACTATTTCCTCTGAGATACTTGGCACCAAACAGAATGTGATGGATCAATGCTTTTGAAACCTCATCCATGGATTTTTAATTGATTTCTTTCATACATGGGTGAGTTTAGTCTGAAGGCACATAAAGGACCTTGTGCAACAATAAATCAAATAGCCTCAAAATTATAGAGAAAAAAGGTGAAAATCTTTGTATTTAATAGAAGTCAACCAACTTTGTTATTAGTAACTTGCATACAGGGTAATGTTATTAATGTCAACTTATATGTCTATAATTGTATAAGTCCATCTATCAATAAAACCAGTTCAGCTGGATTGGCAGGAGCAGTGGTGTTTTGTTTTTTTTTTAAAAATAGATGACATTACTCCCATTTTTTGACTGAGACTGGTGTCTGTAGGGAGGAGAAATCTATTTAGGTTTTATGACTGCTTTTTAATGCTCTTTGTAAACAGAAAATGACTCTTCTTTCTTAACATTGAGAACTTAGCTGGAAACTGATATGGAATACACAATAATGGAGTGGTAAAATCTTTACCAAATTATCATGTACTAATTTTAGATTTTTTAATTAGGAATTTGTGAAATCATTATTATAGTTACAAAAAAAGGTGTTTATATCCTTGGACTGTATGATGAAACAGTTAATGCAAATGTTACTACACTACAGGGTTTGAAACCTGCCTTCTTGTTTTAAGTTTGAATGTTCTTGATTTGAGTTTTTCTGTATGATTATTTTGGTTTCTGTGTTCTGTGGAGACTCTGTGGTGTCCCATCTACCCCTTGATTAGTAACACTTGTTCCTTGTTTCTCCTGATTGTCTCCCTGTGTATTTAAACCCACCTGTGTTCCTTGTTCCTTGTTGGGTCCTTTTCTAATCTGTCTTGCTGTCAAGCTATCTAATCTTTTGTCAGATGTCTGTTAAGTTACCAGTTGCTACCAGTAATGAGCTATTTAACCTTCTGCTCATTCTGTGCTGCCTGGATTTTGGACTTTGTATTTCTGACTACGTCATTAAAGTCATCATTTCCTTCACACCAATCTGGGTCCTCTGCGTCTGCCTCCCCACCTCTCTACTGCAAATCATGACACTGAGTACTCCAGCTTTCTCCCAACTGTGCTTTAAAAATGGTCTCAAATCATGCCTGAAGTGTTAATCATCTTATCCTAATTGTGTTCTGTTTAGATGCATGTGCTGTGGTTTTCGTTGCTGTCTTGTGACAGTCTGATGACCTGTCAAAAAATGGACTACACTTCCTCCTGAGTGACTGCTAGACATAGACTGCATCTCCCTGGTAACTAAGGACTGATAAAGCAAATATGGAAAATTGCTTGATAGTTCTTAAAGTTATTGGATGAATTAATATTTTATAGCATTCATGAAAGAATCAACACTAGACGCAGGTTTTTTGTCAAAGTAAAAGTTTAATAAGTACATCAAGTAAATTATGGAGTAATGATGACATCACTTTTCCTGTTTAGTGGGCTGAACAGGAAAAAGTGGGTTCAAAATTAAGGCCTTTTGAATTGTTAGCAGCATTCTTACAAAGCAGGGGCATTCATTTAAGTTTTATTATTAAAGGACAGTCAAATTGATAATGGGTATCTGTTTATTATGGACAACAAGGTAACAAAGTGGTAGAAAAGGAGGTAGCAAAAACTAATTTTGGCAATATAAATCTAAAAAAAACCACAACAACAAATGAAGGGAAGATGGCAAAAGCAATGAAACAGGGAAAAGAGATGCTCTTTAAGAAAATACAAGGATGAGTAGCTGAGGATGGTAAGCAATTCGCAGTCAATTCTTTTTACTGTGAACAGAATGAAATTATAAAGCATGTTATGTTAGGCTGCCAGACAAAATAAGATTAGGGCAAGAATTTATGATCCCAGCAACCAAAATAACAGGGTGGATGTCTCTGACTCACAAAACCAAACAAATGAATTGGATAACAGAATCAATAATAACGTTATCCAACACATTTCAAATAACTTTTTTTTTTAGTTTTAATAAAAAGCATTATTCCCAGCAAGTAGAGTTTACATAATCAGGCAGTTTTAATAATCACCAGAGGAAGAATTTACGAGAAAATCAGAATAAAAAACACCCCTACCGTGTGTGTTACTTTCATTTTTGTTTTGCTTGTTCCTGGAAGTTAAACTTTACCTGCAGTTTGTGTTTCTGTTTGACTGCCTTGATGTTTGCTTCCTTTGTTCCTCAGCGTCTCTCGTCTCCTACCAGGAAATCATGGCTAAAAAAGTGAGTGATGGAGGGAAATATAAGTAAACAGAAGTAGGACACCTGTTTGCCCACATCTCCTTGTAAGAGTATATTACCAGAGAAGTCTGCTTTACAAATGTTGTTCACATATGAAGACTTGTAGCTATGCAACAGCTATACATCAAAATAGAAAACATAGATAGTGATATACATTAATACTGCAGACAAAACAATGAGTGTCAGTATGATCTAATTTTATTTGTCAAGGGGCAAAAGTTGCTGATCCTTCTTTGCATTGGCAATCTTTCTACACATAATTTTTGAAGTAGTTTGAGTAGCCCTACAGTGCCATGCAAATAGTATGTGCTGCATCCACTTGATGAAGAAAAAGAAAATATGGTTTTCAAAAATGTATGAAAAGAAACCTGAAACGTGTAATGAATTGTCTTTAAAAGTCACCTTAATATGATCGTGCTCTGTGAGTTCTTATCTCAGTTTAAGTATAGTTATTCAGTTGTTGAGTATTGTGCAATAGGGGTCTAGTTTTGGTTACGAATAACAATAAGTAGGGGAGTTATTAATAAAACTAGTAATTTAGGTCAAAATTACTAAGTTGGGGCACCAGAAAGTAGCCAAATAGTTAATTCTCAGTTATTGTTTCTGAAGCCCTACTTGATAAGCCTTTAAGGGTTTTTAATTTATTTTTTAAAGTGTCCTGTCTGGCTGTGTCACACTAAGAATTGCTGTCTGAGTGTCATGGTGAGGCCCAACAGAGCGGTGCATTATGGCTTTTGTTTAAATAGCCTTTTAAGTCCAAAGCACTGCAAATACTAATACAAATCTTTTATGAGTGAACAGTGATACTCTAACAAATCTATCACATGAAGCACTACCTAAGCTCTAAAATTATGCCTTACCTCATTAAAATAAGTGATTCATTACATATTGCGGATTTTTAGTTTTTCCTCAAACCTAACAGTGAAATACTGCAAAGAAAAATAAGCTACACTGAAGTCTTTCAGAGCTTGCGTGTCGTCACTGGTCCAATTCCTTTCATGATCCCCCTGCTTCTGTGAATGCTTTAAAACTGCTTGATAAATCACCACCAAGGTGAGAAACGGAACTGCAGCTCCCAACAATCAAGTTTTGTTTGCTGTTTGTTGTGTTTGCAAATCAGGCATCTTCAGAGCCACTTGCACAATACTTTAATCAGTGCCAGGAAAATCACTGCATAAGCCTCACTTTAAATTTCCATTCTTCAGCCATCTCCTGAGGCATTTGACCTTTACCACCTGTCAGACATGATAGGAGCAAATTTGCTGTTTTATTCAAGCGAATAAAAGGAGCTTTCCTACCATTTCTGCACTCTAGTTGTGTTTTTCATTGCAAACCATTACACTTGCTATTTGCAACCATGTATTTTTCATGTGGAATGAGTCCATTTTTACATAGTTGACAAAATTAAAATGAATATTCTCAATACAAAAGAAATATACCTTGTAAAAATTAGAATTACAGATGTTCTTCTGTAAAAAAAAGTTTGTTTTACACAATCTGAGAATGGATGTATAGTTTCAAATTATGAAAAAGAAACAAGAAATATTACAGTAACCAATGAAAACTCTTAACATATCTATTTTACCTCCAGCCTAATTTAAAGCTCTAGGAAATACACATTAAAAACTCCTTTCAGTTTTTGCCATGTGGAATTTATTGTGTTTAAACAACTGTAAAAATGTTATGTTATTACCTTTGAAAAACATTGTGACAGACAAGCCTGAAGAGATTAAGACAATCACATAAGATAAACTGGTGAAGCTGTAAAAACTGTAAATGACAAACGAGTGAATGTGGCAGTGGATATTGTGAGAATTGTAAATGAGTAACAGATTTAGAATGAATAAGATTAGCTCAGACACATTTCATATGCAGGGACAGGGATCTGTCCCTGCATATTAAAGCTTCTTCTGATAAATTTCCAATTAACACTATTTTATTTTTTATTACTTTGTGTCTTATAGAAAGATCTGAAATTAAATTTTAACTGACGTAATACTGTGGAAGCAAATTAAATTTCCCTCATCTTAGATCTCAGCAGGGATTTCTTTATTACTCTCTAAGGAAACCTGTGGACGTAGATACGCATGCACAATTTTTTTATATCAAACTGTTCCTCGGAGTTCTCTCTGGGCAAATTCGAGGATCCTGTTTGAATATTCTTTCAAACTTTGAGAAAGAAAAATTGACAAATTAGTATTAAAATAGCATCAACTAATTTCTGGGGTCAAGACAACATTTTTCATGAATGTTAGAGCTATGTAGACGTGATTTTTTTTAAAAATGGAGGTGAAAATGCAAAACATCATTTAAACATTCTCCAGGAGTGGCGTGGCATCTAATTTCAGCAGAGAGGGTGCTGGAAACCAATGACAAAGGAAAAAAATACCAAGATGTTGTTTCACAAAATGTTTATTTTGTGTTCGGCTATACATGAACAAATAAAGGAGATTTTCTTGGAACATGAGGGCCTTTGATAACTTTGGAGTTTGCCTGGTGCATTTATTTGCTCCTATTGTAGAAATAAATTTTTCAGCAAAGAAAACTAATACATGGTAGCCTCTTGAAACATTTCACTAAATCATGACAGCACAGCAACCTTCAAATCCTTTTTCTTGTACATATTTTACACTAATCTTTTTGTGACCTGAAAATGAACCAAGTACGATACAAGGCATTTGGCAACTGACAAATCCAATTTTAATTTATTATTCTCATGGAAAAAATAAACACTGGTGTCATTTTGTAAAAATTTTAAACATGGGCTTTAAGAAATAAGAAATACTCATATTCATGTCTCTGCTTTTATTTGACATAGTGCAAAAAGAGAAAGCTAGTCAGGCACATTTTATACAACTTTATTGGACTATAATACCCATTTGCTTGATTTGCCCATTTTAGAGTTCTGATGTCAGGAACTATCTGCACCAGCAAGCACATAATGTTGTGTCTTCTCACATTAGCAGAATCTGGGAATAAAATATTAATCTGAGTTGCAGACTCCATCTGCCAACTTAATTTTAAAACTTAGACTGTCAGTGCAGAGCAGGACATTAATAATAAATGAGATGATAAACAGAAGAAATTCTTTGTGCTGGAACTGGACAAAGTCAGGTCACTTAAATTTAGGACAAAATGAGCTAGCAGTGCTGTAAAAAAGTAAATGACCCTTTACCTGTATAAATTGATAAAACTGATGTCAAAACATGATGTGACTTATTAAGGGAAAAAGCAAACCACCCTTTCTCAGTATGAAACAAGCAATTGTCCCCTAAAATTAATAGTAGCCAAAACAACCTACAAAATTCAAACAATTTTATTTAATTGTTAAGATTTTTTTAAAATCTATTTTAAGTCAAGTTTATTTATATGACATATTTCAGCAACAAGGAATTTCAGAGATCAAAACCCCACACAGGAATCATCCATGAAACAGGTAAACATTACACTTTCTCAAATCGCATAATTAAAATCATCAAGAATAGTCATCATCAAACACACATCAAGTATATGAATCAATGCGTCAGCTGTTTATACTCAAAGGCAACTCCTAACAAGTGTTTTTTCAGTCTTGATTTAAATAAACAAAATGTTTCAGCAGTTTTTATGTTTTCTTTAACTTCAAAATAACTTTAACTTTCTTTAACTTTTCTGCACTTTATTTATAACATATTTAATTTTCTTTACTGCTGTAATGACACACATTCTTTTAGTCATAGTTAATATTTAGTTTGTTTGTATTTTCTTATAACATTGAATTATGAACATTAGTGGTAAGAACTGTGCAGCAACTGTAACACAGGAGTTTGCTACAGAGTTTGATCAATTCGATTGACTTTAATTGGTTTGACAAATCATGTGGTTTTTGATCTCTGATCAGGTGCAGTTGTAAAGTGTGTGGTCTATAGCTTTTCACATCATAAAAAGTCTTTTGATTCATTCATGAAATCATTTCAAAAATCTGTAAAGCTCTTGAAAGTTATGTAGCATGTTACCATTTCAAAGTGAGCAGAAGAGCAGAGAGGTTTTCAAGTTGAAAAGGTCAGAGTCCAAGTTTGGGCTATGCTTCAGTATATATAAAATACTTCTTGGATGTGCACCTAGAACAGTTTTTTGCTACAAGTTTGTCAGGCAGTGAGGAGACAAACAGAAAACCCAGAGGGGGGGATGAAAAACTTTCTGTCATGGAGAAAATGACAACTGACCGCAAGTCCTGATGAGCCACAATCTAAATAAAAGAAGAGAAAATCTCAAAGGAAAGCATTAGCAGACCTTCCTGTGATATGACTTTTACCTGACAGGGTACATCAAGAGCTCTCTGTCAGGGTGCATCAGCTGTTGTGAGGATTTGCTTATTGCTAATCTGGACTCAGAAAAAGCTGAAAAGGCACTTAAGAAACCAAACATCCCTTGCAGCTCGAGAAAAAGCTCAGGCTCACATTTCTCCCTTAGGTTCTTAGCATAAGATCTCAACCAGTGGTAGAGAGACTGTCTTTGAATGAACATATGTTCTATGAAGTGAGTTGGCCAAGTAACAGCTAACAGACATCATTACACAAAGAATTAAAACATTACAATTTTGAAAATACATATGGTTTGCTATTTTGTGTAACAAGCTCTGCTTATTAAGAATCAGCAGACGCAATGAGAAATGCAAATGTATCCATAAAAATATTGCAAAGACTTTCCTACTCAATGAAACCATCTCTGTTGCAAATCTTAGCTCTGATTCAGTCTTTTCATCTAGTTCATAAATTACCAGAAAATTACCATCTAAAATGTATACTTTGAATAGAAATAGTATTTTCTATGTTTACCATGACACATTTCCAGACATTGCCATTGCATTGCCATTAGAGGTTGTGACTCAGTTTTTCATCCACAGTCAAAAACATGCGGAATGAATTTCCTAAATGTGATTTATATTTCATACTTTTGATAAGTAAAATTAAAACGCCATATGATGAAGAAAGTAAACTTAGCAATTAAACCTCTAACAAATTGCTTATTTGCAAAAGACTAAATGTAACAAAGCTGTCTTGTTATTGGCTGGTTTTATTTAATTAGTGTGTGAAGTAAATACTTCCAGAATTGTTGTTTGTAACTAATGAAGTTAGTTAAAATTAACTGGATAGAGGAGCTATTGATATTTTTTTTTATGCTGTCACACACTGAACACAACTAAACCACACACACACACACACACACACACACACACACACACACACACACACACACACACACACACACACACACACACACACATATATATATTTGATTTCTTGTAATGACTGTACTAGGATGAGGTTATGAGAAATGTAAATGAACTGAACTATGTTTGAATGAATCCAGCCTATGTCCAGTCAAAACCAGCAACAGATCAATATTACAGAGTAGAGATGAGACTTCTGGGGTATGGAGGATTTGCATATCATCTCTGTTAATATGTAATAGGTTGTAGTGTAGACAACCATAGCCAGGCAAAGACTCATTTCGCAATGTTTTCATTAACCATTTTTTGTGTCACATAAAAAAATACTATTAAACCATTGCTTTATTTTCCAAGTTAGCATTGAAACAAGAACCAAAATTATGATTTTCTCCCTGAGATAAGATGTAGAATCTGTGTTTCTGCTATTAATATGCATATCTTTTCATTTTTATCTTGAAGTATACCTTTTCAACCTTATTATTTCACCAAATAGAGCAGTTGCAATTTATGTGCATTGTCCATTTTATACACTGCAAGTTCCAGCAATTGCCAGCACTGTCACTTTGCAACGAGAAAGTCATCAGTTTTAATTGAGGCCTGGGGACTTTCTTGATGGAGTTTCCATATTCTTGCCATCCATGTGTGGGTTGACTGCCCATGTCTGTGGGCTACCTCCCACACTCCAAAAACATAACTATTAGGTTAATGGCCTAAGTATTGTTTGTCTGTGTGGCCCTGTGATGTCCTGATGACCATTTGAGAGTATACTCCACCTCTTTCCTATTGATCCTTGGGGATAGACACCAGGGCCCCTGCGGCCCTGTATGGATACTTGGGTATGGACTATAGATTGCTAGATTCTCTTCATTCACTAGTTTATGACATTGAAGACTGGACAGAAATGGGGTTGGCTTTCTGCTGTTCTGGGTGAAATAGACATGAAAGCATATTGTTGTGTGATGTATTTTTTTTCTTAGATCACTCAATTAGTGCGATGTAGTAGGTCTAAAAGAAGAAACGCTCCAATAAACTGGTTGAACTGGCTGCTTGTATCTGCAAACAGTAGAGGCAAAATTGTTCAATTATGAGGAGAACACCATGCCATAGGTCATCTGTTTTTTTTTTTTTGGGTGAAAAATCAATAGAACCAGTACATGTTGCTATGTGACTTAGAGGGGGAAGATAAATAGAAGGAGAGCTAAAATTATCCAGAGCTGTGAAACTGAAACTAAGTGAGATTTTCTCCATTTATAGCAAGAATGCAATGTGACTGAAACAGCATTATTCATGCAGCTATATGTAAACATTATCAGCATTCTTATTGCATTCTTTAAAACATTTGTGATGAAATTGATTATGCTACATAAGACACCACATGATGCAGATTACTGAATTAATTTATATTTATACAAAGTATATGTATATGTATTTTAATGTATTACTTTATACAAAGTAATACATGAAAATTTAAAGATATTGTTTATATATAAATAATGGAAATAATGCATAAAGCCTTGAGCAAAAGTCTTTCTTCTGGTATTCAGAAATTATTTAAGCTAAGAGAGAATAAATATAATTTGCGAGGATTGTTTATTTTTGAATGTGCAAAAGAGAAGAGCCAGATAAAGTCTAGATGTGATTCAGTTATTGGTGTGAAACTGTGGAATGAATTGAATGATGATTTTTAAGTTATGTCCTTTCTTGGTGAACTTTAAAAAAGCTTTAAAATGTTAAATGATAAAATCTCACGCTGTTATGTAGATTTATATATGTATTGTGAAGATATCCTGGTAGGTTGTTAGATATAAAAAACAGGGTAGGCAAGAAATTCCTTTCCTATTCCTTTTTTGGTAAACTGTGGGTTTGTTTGTTGTTCTTTTTTTTTCTTTTGTTGTTTCCTGTGTTTGATGTGGACAATTTACCAAAATAAAGTAAAAGTAATGTTATCGCCAATTCACATGTTGGAGTAAGTGTATTGAATACAGTGCTGAAGAAATTTATTTCCCCATTTCCTGGACTTGGTGTGTCTTGTGGATCCAGCCATGTGAACCTCAAAACCTTTTTCTGGTTAATATTGATTCAATACTGACTTTTGCCACATTTGGTCTTGGTTACAGTGGATGTTTCATGTGTAATTCTAACCAGGACAAAGTGGTCCTTCCGCAGTAGGACAGCAGGGGTGGATAGATGTATTATTATATTATGTGCTACGTTTTCTGTATATCTTAATTATGTTTCAGTTTTAAAACAGCATGAATGTTGGCGACCATACACCTATAATAAAATGTTTTACCCAGAACTTCTTTTCTGTTGTCAGGTCATTGCACTTTTATGCAGCACTTTATGGTCACACATTGATACCTGTTTTTGGTATAAAAATTTGTTTCATAAACTGAAACATTTAAGGCAGTAAATACTTTTTACAACTCTTCTTAAATCTCACCAAGCTGGCATTCAGCCTCTGTCTTGGTTACTAATTTTATATTTAATTCATATTTCATGTCTGATGGGTGTGAGTTTGTGACTGTGAAACAGAAAGGAAGCCTTTTGGTCTGAAGCCCACCTTTGTTCATGCACTTCTTGCACCAAAAGCAATAATGTCCTAATGCTGAAGCGGTGCTCCATTAGACCTGGAGACACAATTAGGCTGGCAGGTGCCTACCAGCATCTTCAAAGCTTGTTAATTACCATGGCGAAGCTTATTTATTTAAGCCACACAAAAAAGGGAGGTGAAGCCGTTACCCTGCTTCCAGCTTTTATGCTGAGCTGACTATCTCCTGGCTTAAGTGAAACTTGATTTTCATTGAAGTGCAGTTTTCCTCAGAACTTTTTTTCCCTTACATGTTTTGTTCTCACAGACCTCTTGTTTGACTATTATCCCAAGACCAGTAAATACCATTAAAATCAAGCAACCATGTGAACAACCCTTGTCAAAATCTTGTTTTTGTCTTTCAGAAAGAGTTTGCTCAGTGAACTGTAGCTAATTTCTAACTTAGTTTTCTGAACATTTAGACATTAAATAAAACCCTAATGTTGTTTACATGTCTATGATGTCCAGACACTTGATTTATTTCAATACTTCTTCATCCATCTTAAAACTTGAGGGCAGTGTGGTGTCAGTTCAACCCCAACAAGAATTACTTGTAAATTATGTCAGGTATACTGTATTGGGTCAGTAAGTAACTTTGGGAAGTGTGTGAAAAGGGCATTTGACCAATACCTAGGAAGTTATATGGCACCAATACATTAGTTGTATCACCAAATCATGACCTGCAGTTTCCAGGTAAAGCTGAAAGTATTTTTACTTCTCCTATCTCACATTGACTCATGACCCATTGCACCCAAATGTTCCCTTTTATACTATTTCATTGTAACATTTTTAACTTCGTCATTATGCATAATGTTGTGTTGATCTGTCACACAAAATCCCACAGAAATATTGAAATTTGTGATTGCAGTATGATAATTTGAAAAAGGTAAAGTGGTATGAATACTTTTGGAGGCAGTACATCTGCTTGACACTCTCTTTTCATTGCAAGTGTTTAATTTCCCATTTAAGCCTTTATTTCAGACATAATTATCTAATTTTTACAGGTGATGGTTGACCTTTGTCCTTTAGAAAGCACTTATCTACTGTCTGATTAGGAGTTAGTGCAGTTTTATGAGTGTGTATGATGTCTGGGAAGTTGAACTTAGTTCTTGCTGAGGCTAAATGGCAAAGTTCTCCAGTGTTAAAAAAAAATCTGCATATTATGTCTATGTGAAGGTTAGCATATGGCTAAGATACATACTTGATAGACTTTTCTTCACTTTTCTTTTTGTATCATGATACTGGACTTAAAAAAAGCTTCTTGAAACCTTAGTGAAGGTGTTATGAAATGTTCTCTTGGAGCCCTGTGTGGGCTTGATTTCCATACATCCTGTTGTTGTTAAGTGTCAGATAAATCCAGAGGGTGAATGAGTGCTGAGAGGCAGCTTAGGGATAGGAACAAGATCTAAGGCATAAATATGTTCATGGTCATTAGACATCTAATTGGAACAGAAAGTTGGTCACAGGACCACATAACAATCCACAAAAAAATACCATCAAGAGCTCTGCACTTTGAGACTGTGAAAATAATGGGAGTGAGGTATAGGTGAAGTCTGGGGGTAGATGATTGTGAGCTATGGCTTTGTCTGGAAGGAAACAAGTATTAATTGTATGATGTACACACACACATCTTCCCCTTACTCCCTAAAGAGAGTATCTCAGGCAGAAAGATGATTAGGAAAGATTAAAGACAAGAAACAAACATAAAGACCAAACTTTCACTGAAAAGTATCCTCTCCACAAGCATTGAGATATTACAGAAGGAACAACACAAAGGACCTGAGGGAAAAAAAATCATAGTTGGAGAAGAACAGATAAGTATATTGTGACCAGGCCTGGTACTGCTAAATGCAGTTGTGAATGCACTTAAAGTGAATTGTTGATCAAATGTTATCACATATATTAAGTTGTATTTTTGTTCCATAGTGAAAACATTATAACTAATTTCCGATTGAGAGCTTAATTTATTTCATGACAATCTAATACAAAATGCAAAAAAAACAAACAAACAAAAAATGGCTATTGAGTAAACGATTTGGGAAATAAAACATAATAAACAATAATTTTCAAAAATGTATTCAATCCTGTTGCTTTAAAATAACTTTAAATGAATTGCATACATGATAGTGAATACAGTAGACATCTCTACCACCCTAAGGCTGATTCATTACAAATACGCTGGAGTAAATACTGATTTTTAAAGCTTTTTCTATAGCAGTGGTAGAACTGAGTATTGATAAGAATTTGATAAACAGATTTTTGTTAATCAAAGCAGCACTAGAGAGCAAGAAAGAGTTTTACATGCTCACTTTGGTCTTATTCTATTGCTGGCATTATGACAAAGTGAGGATGTATCTTCTCTGAAACTCCTCAGATTTATTTTTACCTCTCCAGGTTCTCAAACAGCCATCATGACTTGCACCGAAAATCCTCTTAAAAGTGCCTCAGCACTCTTGCCTGCATACTTTCATTTCTGAGTCAAGTGCAAGGCGGAGCCTCTTGGATAATAACATCTGGTCAAAGGTAAAGGCAATGCAGAATTGCTTTCTCTTGCTGTATGACAGGTTGTGCCAAAACTGTCACCTCTATTATCAGAGTTATAGATGTTAGAGACCCTAGCCTCTATCAGTCGGTTGTAATTTATGAGCTGCAGAAAATTGAGATGATGATTCTGACGGTGAGAACTGCTGGTGGCAATCAGTAAAGATTTTTTCCTTGTTCTCTGAAATATGCATCTATAACACTCCTAGTCAATTTTTATTTGCTGCAGACAAATTGCACTAAAATTGCCACATGTTACAGTTACTCTTAAGCTGATTTATGATTAAATTTGTTGAAGGTATTTGTAGAACTGTTACTATTCTAGATCAAAATGTCAAAATGAGACAATTATTCTTTACAAATACAAGATTTACCAACTTTCTATAATATTTGTTCATTACAATGAACAATTTTAAGATTTAACAATTTCCCAATATTGTCTTATGGGCGCTAAAAGGAGCTTTGATCAATGTGCTTCTAACTTTCAAAGGCACATTTTAAAATGTAGAAAAAAGAAGCAGCAGTCTTCTGTAGAAATAAACTCAAGCAGTCAATTGAGAGTCATCGACTACAAGTTAAGAATTATTTGAAAGTGACCAAACATAATGTTATGGTCACTGACCTCTAGGGGGCTCTCTTCATGTGCTCTCTCTCTCTTTGTATGTATCCCACAACACAAAGATACCAGCTCTACTTAAGAATTGTAGCATTTGATGAAGCAGCTGCAAAAATTTTAAAAGCCTAAAATTGACCTTTGTCCCAAGGGTGAAGTTTGCAAAGATTCTTGCTTTTAACTATCAGTGACCAGTGAATGTTTGAAGCACTTTCTGTAACACCCGGCGACACTGCTTGGTTTGGATCTTTTCTGTCTCATGTCTGTAAATGATTAAATGGGGGTTCATCATTGCATCATCTTCTAGTTTTGTTGACTGAAAAGCACCATGAGCTGAGCTAAATTCGAAACTCCTCTAGTATTTGATATTTGAATCACATTCTGCTGGCATACAGTTCTCTATCTGAAGTAAAGCAATATTTCAGAAATGCAATATTTGAACTTTGACCTACTGTACATTAGGAGCAAAAAAATCACACATATGTTATGGTGGTGGAAATAATATACAGGGAACATGTCTTTTTTGCCAAGTGGTTTTGGAAAGGTATTAATCGTGTTCCTGTTTTCCTCATAATACTGTGATGAAGCTCACTGATCTAATGAACTTCTTAGAAACTCTCTTCACGTTTCTCTCCTGACACTCTATGCCAGAATGCATAGTGCTTGACATCTTGGCCTTACATATGCAAGCTCAAAGAGTGACACACTACTTATTGAACCAAATCACATCAAGCCTATAGGAAATTTTTTTTTCTCAAATTGTCAGGTTCCGTGTTTTCTGTGTGTTTATTTCGAGTTTCTGTGTCTCTGTGCTCTCCGTGTTGTCCTGTCCTCCCC